>CAUYQG010043642.1:0-58182 GCA_963574415.1 Tarsius wallacei | reverse complement strand
AGCTACTTGGAAGGCTGAGGTGGAAGGATCGCCGGAGCCCAGCAGGTCGAGGCTGCGGTGGCCGGGAGCGGCCACTGCACTCCAGTCTGGGCGACAGAGTGAGACTCCAACTCAAAAAAAAAAAAAAAAAAAAAAAAAATTGGGAAAATAAAAAAACGCATTATGAAGAAATTAAAAATTTCCCGTGATTACATTTCTCAAAAATAATAACTCTTTTCAATTTGGTATCTATCCTCAGAGTGTTTTCTTACTATACATATATACTTTTGTGTTTCAAAAAGCTAGAATTGTATTGTGTGTATATCTGCTTTATTGTTGAGCTCTTTTAACATTTAATTTTTCTCTTGATGGTAAGTGCTTCATCTAGATGATAAGCTCAGTAAAGATCAAGGCTGTATTCTATGTTATTCTGATTCTTGTGTAGCATCAAGCACAGTGTCTTCACTTTACTAGAAATGTATTAAATACTGATTTGGTGTTTCCTCCATTTCAGCACATCCAAGTGTGAATGGTGTCACGGTCCCAAGTTTGGTGAAGGTTTTCATGTCATCCGATCCTGTGATATTTTTGGAGCATCACAGCTTCCTGTTATGTTTCATGTCTGTTCTTCTTCTTGCTATAGAGAAATAAAGGAAAGCAGTTTTATTTTAGATGGTAGTCCTGGTAAAAGAATATCTCTAAAGTTGTAGTTGACAAAAGAATGATAGTATAATTATCATTCCTGTTGTAAAAGCCAATAAAGTTTATATATCTATAAAGTTATTAATCTCTTTGAGAGTACAGGCTTTGCATGAAAGGCATAAGTGTCTTCTCATATGAATTCTCTTTGTTACTCTAGCTCTTTATGAATGTTTGTGATTGTTAGGAAATTCTTGCAGAATAATTACTCAAGAAGGATTAGTGAAGCCTTTGGATTTGAATACAGATCTAGAATATTTCTTCAGCGACCGTTATTATAAAAACAAAATCTTAGAATTCTTTGCCAAATAGGTTGTATCTTACCACTGGTCTTTTCATGCACCCACACGAAGCAGCAAGAGAGCATTAGAAAGCCATCAGTGGGGTCTGTGTTGCATGCGACTTCAAAGTTATGCATTCTAGTAATCAATATTTGTGCATTTCTGAGGAAATCTGTCCAGTGCCTACCATCTCAATTATGTATTGTTTGAAGAAATAAAAGATTAATTTCAGCCCCAGTTTTAGTTGTTTGAGTTCATTTCCCAGGTTCTTAGAGAGCTGGCACAATCTCTAATAGTTTCCTTGAACTTCATCTCATAAAACTGAGATACTAGTCACTAGCCTGATTCTATAGACTAGCACCAGCATCTACCAAGGCCTACAGTGGTAGTCTGAGAAGAAAATAGAGAACTTACAAAATTACATTGTAAGGCAGAATATACATACAGTAAAACTTGTGGCTTTAAGAATTTATATTTGGTAAAAGGAAGGTAAAAGAACATTTTAAATACAATTTTAGAATAGCACAGAATTGTTTTATGCATTGACAGTTTTTTATGTGCAGCTAACTTAAAATCTAAAATATCATTGCTTATTAAACTTAATGATATAAAATGATCTACATTTATACAGCTACTTTATCATTAGAAAATGTCAGAAAATACATTATATCATTATCATTTAAATTAAAGATAAAATAAATCGGGCAAATAATTTTTCTGACTGTTGATGTCAATAAATTGGTAAGCTTACATGGTTTTTCTGAAGCTCTGTTTCATTTGAAGCAGAAGCAGGCAAACTTTGCTTGAGACATGTATACTGTATACTCCAGCACACTATAAAATTATTTATAATAGAATTACCTTATATATCACACATGTAATACAGAATATTTATATGATAAATTAAATCATTAAAGTGTAATCTGTTCATAATTTAAAAACTAGATAAAAACAAGATTAACTCTTAGTGGCATATAGCTTATTAATACTCATCTTTATTCCTGAAAAAATATGTTTATTTATTCAAAACATGTTGGGTTTTTGTTTAACTGGGTAATGTCACGTGAAAAAGGAAATAACAAATAATAATTTTCAGGGGAAATAACAATATCTGAGAGACTTTTCAATAACAGATATACCTAGACATTTGGCCAAATATGAAATATACTTAGACTCCCATCATGGTTAGTATAAATCTTGAATCTGAGTTGTAATAACTTTCCAAAAAAAAAAATAACTTGTATATTTTTTAATATGAAGTCAAGTCATACTTATCATAGAAATATTAGAAAATATGGCTAAATCTAAAAAGAAAACATAATCATCCTTGTAATACTACCACCTAATGAAAGCCAGAGATAATCATTTTGGCATGTGTATGTGCTTATAGGGACATTTATATACAGTATTACTCTTTTTGAAAAATGAGATTATCTGCCTCACACCATATCAAAAATTAATTCAGACCTTTAGGTCTAATGCTGAAAATGTAAATATAAATAAATAAATAGGATCTTTAAAAAAATCATAAGGAGGAAGATTTTTTAAAAGCAGGAAATGAAACCTGAAAGAAAAGATGAGCAAATTTACTTTGTAAAAAATGTTTTAAATGTCTGAATAGCCAAAATCACCACAAATAAAGACAAACAACACTTTGGGGAAAATATCTGTAATATATATGACCAACACAGAGCAAGGCTATTAACCAAGGAATCTTGATTGCAAGTGACAGAAACCCACTACAAATAGTCGAAGCAACAAAAATAAATATATTGGTTTATGCACAGCTGATTTGGGAGCTAGAATTGTGTCATTCAGGTATTCTCTATTTTTCTGTCTATCTAGCTCACTCTACCTATCATCTATCTGTCTGTCTGTCTATCTATCTATCTATCTATCTATCTATCTAATTTTCTTTAAGCTTGCCTCAAACCCAGGTAGCAAGAATAGCAACTGATGATTACAAGTTCACATAAAGAATCTCAGAAACCTCAGAGAAAAGTGCACCATCTATCTGAATTGTTACTGTAAAATTTATTAGGGACTTTTTCACTTTATTTTTATTACTTATTATTTTTTAAAGTAGAGACAGGGATCTTAGTATGTTGTTCAGGCTGGTCTCAAACTCCTGGCCTCAAGCAATCCTCCCACCTCAGCCTCCCAAAGTGTTGAGATTACGGGGATGAGCCACTGTGCCCAGCCTTTTTTGCACTTTCTATTCTGTTTTATTAACTTGTCTATTTGATGTCAATACCACACTGTTTTAATTATTTTTAACTAAAACTACATCTCCATATATCTGATTTATCAAGTTCCAATTTACTGCTATTTTTATGCCAAACTTTTTAGCTATTCTTGTATCTTTGTTTTTCTACAAAAACTGTCATAATCTTTAAAATTATTTTGTCTTATTTCCCTTTCCCCCACCAAATAAACTGTCTTAGATTTTGGTTAGAATTCCTTTAGTTTGCAGTGAACTCATATCCATATAATATAGAGTCTCCCACCCAGGAACATACTGTATAGCTTTACTTACGTAATAATATTGATAATAATAATTCAGTCATTGGAGAATTCACTTCTGTATGGGCCATATTCTTTATGATAAAACAATATGATCTACAGGTTTTGGTCTACATCTTATTTGAGAGTTACAATTATGGATATAATTGCTTATGCACTTAGGCAAAAAGTATAATCTTCAAGCCCAGAGTTTTGCTCAATACAGTTCCATGGAACATTCTGTCTTGCTCTAAAAAACTGGATGTTACTGTGGTTAAAAAAAAAACAAAACAAAACAGGTAAGGATGGCAGGGCAGGGTGTTCTGAGGTCCATTTGCTAGGGATTATCATTTTGTGCTTGGAAACGAAGAGGAAAGGATTATATAATAACCCATGTACCTCACAAAGGATATTAAACATCCCTTGGGTAGTAGGCACTCAGAGTTAGTTTGTTGGTAGCACTATTTGACCATAACCAGCCCATTGAGGGAGTGCTTTACTTTCATATACTTGACTTCATGCAGCCTGAGCCTCTGTCTTGATGATCTGACCCCCCTAAACTATCTTTCCAACCATGGTCCATGAGTGACAATTTGAAGATATTACATGGTGTCACTGCCAAAGATGGAAGGGATTGGGAATGGGGAAGGGATCAATCAAGGCAGCCCAGGCTGGTACAGCAACAATGGGGCTTCAAGGTTGTACCGCCCAAGGGGCTTTGCTTCCTGTGGGCTTGGGCAGTCAGGTGCTGAGGCCCTGTTCACTTACTCAGGAAGGTCAGATGAGAGTCCCCTTCTGTAGTAGCAAATATGCACTCTCCAGGCCAACCACCTCCTTTCTTAATGCTCAGTCCCTTCCAAACTTTTCTCTCTTTCCACTTCTCAGCAGGGTGGGGTGACACCTAGTAAAGGGTCACATATATATGTGAAATTCTTCCTGCAAGTGGACAAATCAGCCTGGGCAACTGACATGGGTTAGGGAGCTAAGGAGTTGGTAGTTGAATCTTTCCACAACCAGAACCCAGACTCAGGGTCTTCACTTACAATAAGGTAAAGATAAGTAGAGGTCAAGTGACTTGCCCAAGACTTCCAGCTCATTACAGGAACAAAAAGGTACCTGGTGCAGGAGTTGGCACTGAGTAGGGTCTCAGAAAAAAAAAAAATAGGTCTTACTTTTAATGTCAGAACTCATGTCTGCTCAGGCCCAGCTTAGTTCTCTCTTTTTCTATACTGTGATGTCTGCTTTTGAGGGTCTTATGGTTTGTTTTTAAAAAGAGATTTCAAATATGTATTTCTACAGTTACTTTATTTTAAAATTATAAACACAATGACCTTTCCAAATGATTGATGATCTCTGATTTATTCATTTGTTGTTTTCATTACATTTAGGGAAGGGGAGGATGTAGAGACTAATGACAAAAATTGATTGTTTTTTTCTATTTTCTCCAAGTTGTGCTTGACTAAGCACTTCTAATCTCTAAATAGGATTCCTTTGGCTAGGAAGCAATGCAAATGTTCCAAATGCAATTAATCTCATGCCAACTCATGTTGACTACCTAACCACTCTTTTCTAACATGTTGGGAAGTCCTGCTTTTCACCAATAAAAAAAGTGTGTTTGGTTAAAAAATGGTTGTTGAAGGCATAAGTAGAGTGGGGCCAAAGGGCTCAGATTGTCCCTTTGCTCCACAGCTCTAGGGAGACCTGAAGCTTAGTTGTTTTGTTGTGGAAGAAGGACAATAAATAATAACCATATTAACTATTACTTGTCTAAAACTTTCAGACTAGTGTTCCCTGAAGATCACATTTTTTCAAGCTTAGTTCAATTCATTAATAACTTATTGAGCATCTACTAGATGTCTGGCACCATACTAGACCCTTTGGATAAAGTGTAATGTGGAATTTCTATTCCGAAGTTGTGCCCAGCACACTTTGGAATCACACTAAAGCAGCACAGAGCCAACTCTGGAGATTTAAGGAAGATTTCCTGAGGGTGCATTAGTCAAACCATGTGAACAGAGTTACTAGTGTAAAATGCACAGCAGAGAATTATGGGAGATAAGACTAGAGAAATAAACAGGGCCAGGGTCATAAGGCTCTCACATGCCAGGCTAAGGATGGTCATTAGCTATTAAAGAACCATTTAGGAGATTAAATGGGCAGGTTAGATGTTGAGTATGAGGGAGTGAGGGGAGTCTGGAGGATGGTTCATTGATTTGTATATTATGGGAGGAAGAAATATGAAAAACAAGAAAGCCTGACTTCACTCATCAGTTCACCATGCTTATAACTTTGTCAAAGAAAAAAACAGTTTTATAAGATTGATGTTGCAAAATAGCCTGTTGGTTTTAATTCATATGCTTTTATCTTCTAGCTTAAAGTAGAGTTCAGGCCACTGTATACAAATGTGACATTAAAAAATCCGGATTTTTCCAACAAAATAAGGAGTATCATTCCCTTTATACAAAATTATTTGTTTTAGAAAATAAATCTTTATATGACACATTTAAATTCAGCTTTAACTATGATTTACTGCTCCTCAGAAACATACCTATTTTCTAAAAACAGACATACACATACTTTCAAGTTGATTTATTTTTTTCCCAATATATGTTTTTCAGAGTAAGTGGCAGATCAGTATTTCCTAAGACTCATTAATTCATTCAGTTAACAAACATTTCCTAGATTCCTATTCTACGCCAGTGACTACTTTATACATTTCTGTTACATGTCCTATCTTCATGGAATTTACACTCTGATGGAGTGTACATTTTTCTTTTAAAAATAGAGTATGCTATTCATTCTTCTAGTCTTTAAGGTATTTTCTAACACAGTGCTTTGCACATAGCAGGAACTTTCTATATATTTGTTTAATTGAATAAATTCTCAAAACCAGAAACTGACTCTAATAATATATTGCATGTATTACTTCACAATTTGCAATATTTTAATCTATTGTCAGACTCAGTTGACATGCCAGACTATGTATTCTTGTTTTTTTAAATAAGTTCAAGTTTATGATTGTTTGTTAGGAGAAAAAGACACTATGATCTGAATTCTCCTAAGTAGCTCACCTAATCTCTCATCAGATGGTGTACTGCCTTTGCAAACTCTTACATACCAATATAAGCCAATTTACAACGCATATACATCTTATATTTTTGCAAAGCACTTTCATATACCAAAGAAAGGGAGACATTTAAAGATTACTCTTGCTGATGTAGCTGATTCGCATCTATAATAAGCTACATTGTTAGTATTAGATCTGGGTGGTTGTAACAGAAAACCCCAAAATGTCAGTGACTAAAACCAGATAAAAATTTAATCTCCCATGTACAACACAGGAAATACCAGGTCTCATATTGTGGTTCTATCTATTCTCAAGGTCACCTCATGACCCAAAACGGCTGCTGGAACAAGTTAATCTGTTTGCATTCTAGGCTAGAAGACAAAGGAAAAACCAAAAGGTAAGAAAGATGCTCTTTCAAATCAATTAGCTCCCTTTCAACAGCCTTCCTGGAGTCTGACCCAATACTTTCACTCATATCTCACTGGCCATAATTTAGTGACCAGATGTAGCTAAAAGGGAGCCCGGGGAAAGTAGTATCTTATGCTGAGAAACAACTGTGCCTAGCTTTAAAAAACAAATAAATAAATAAATCAGGATTCTGTTCCTAAGAAGGAAAGGGAGAAAGGAAATGCCATAGGTAATCTACAGCTACATCAGCAAGAGTCAGACTCCCTCTCCTGGAGAAATCTGTTGTTAGCTCACTCTTTTTCCCTTCAAACTGCCTTTAACTACCTTTTAAACCTGATTTTTGGCAGGTTTGTATGTTAGGCTGGGAAAAAATTAAGCAAGCCTATTTGCTTATGATCCCATTTGTGGGGTCAGGCAGGGTATTGGGCTCTCTCATTTTATCAGACACTGGTCTATAGGACCCTAGCAAGGAAGAAATCAACCCCTCTCAGGAAATCATTTTCCTTTTTGTGCTTCTGTATACCACTTAAAGAAAAAAAAATAGTATAAATCAGCAAACCAGGAAAGCTTGGGAACAGCATGCAAATCTGACTTGCGACTGACTCAGCATCTACTGGAACAGCAAATTTCTAGTTCCATACCATCATATTCTCCAGCTCACTGCAGACATTACTAATCAATCCTAATGCTCTTGACTGCTAGGTCCTGATCTGCCTCTGAACCTTTGCCAATATAACTTCTCAGACTAAGTTTCTCTTTGCTTTCATGTTAGTACCTTAAAATGCATTTGATATCACCTCATTTTGGTTATTAAGCTCGTGTTTGGCAATGGTTAGCAACTGTCAGAGGACACCAAAATAGAATTCTCACTTTCTCCGTTTGCCATTTGGGGCCCAAATGCTTAAAATAAAAGTATATGTTTCCAAAATGAGAGGTTATAGAGAACTTGGGAAGAAGGTAGTCAAACTAGTTTTGTGACAGTCACATATATTCCAGCTATCTGGCAGGTATAAAAGAGGTATATGGGAGGTCAATCAATAGTAGAGGAGACATACCAAATAATTCCTTTAGAGAGGACTGTTGCAGAACGAAAGCTGCAGAAATCACAGTAGTTGCTCCCCCTTCCTCAAACCAAGAAGGAGAGGCTTTGAGGGCCTGATTGATGAGTTTTATATGTGTTCCCTGGAGCTCAGGGACACAGGCTACTGGTGTAGGACACACAGAAAAATAAAAAGGAAAGAGACTGTAGCTATTGGCCTAATGTGACTAAACAAAGAGAATGGAAACGGCATAAGCTGAAGGGCACAAGCTGAAAGACCGCAGACAGTGGTGAGGAGGTGCGAGTTTTCCTTTGAGTCAGGTGAAGCAAAGATAGGATAAGGCCTGGGGTCATGTTAAGAGGGTTCTCTTTAGAGACACTGTCAAATGACTACTGCTGGAGGTTCAGGGCTTCAGGGAGGGGGTAAAAAATTGTAGTTGAGAGAAGCACCACCAGGACAGTGGGAGCTGCAGAGGGAGATTCCTGGTGGGTGGGGAGTCTTCAAGGAAACACCCAAATTGCCCAGAGACAGTCAGCCTTGAGCATCCACCAAGCCTCAAGGAGCACAATGGCAGATTGTGACACAAGCCTGTGCCAGCTTCCCCTCATCTCCTTTGCACCTGGCACACCACTTGGAGAAGGTCAAAAACTAGCCAGTCAATGGGAGAGCAAGGTGGGACTGAGGGGCTGGGTGTGGAGAGTGACAGATGCAGCTAATCATGGCCCCTGTCCCGCTGTTGGTTTCATGCCTAACCCAATACTGTTCTCACTTGGTTAAGAGCTCAGAGTGTGATTATTACACTGGCCTGGACACATTTTTGCTGTAATGATGCAGCTTTTATGACACAAAAGGGCAGGCAGGGCTGGGGGTGTACCAGAGAGTTCATGCAAGAACCAGTTCTTGGAAGAGGTATGAAGGGTCATGAGAGAAAGTACCAAGTTAGTCCATGCTACTCCCCCCGCCATAATGTCCTCACCCCTCTTTGGTTCCTACTTACTCAGAAAGGCAGCCACTCTACCACGTTCACCCTCAGGTTCCTGTGGCCGGTAGACAATATGTGATACCAGGCACTGGGGCTATCTGTCCTTTTTGAGAGAATTCCACTCTGGCTGCACCTGAAAATTGAAAAGGATATTTCCTGATACCTGGAGCATAAGAAAAATAAGAATTAGTTTACTAAAAATGTCACATCAGTTTTGGAATGTCTGACCCTGCTTCACATTTCAACAGCAACATACTGAATTTTGTGTGATCACTGGGAAAATCTAAACAAAGTAAATCTTCACTATGAGCCGGACTTGGTGGCTCAGCCTGTAATCCCGTGCTTTGGGAGGCTAAGGTGAGTGAATTGCCTGAACTCACGGGTTCGAGACCCACCTGGGCAACTTGGTGAGACCTCATCTCTACAATAAATCAAAAAATCAGCTGGGCATGGTAGCGCACACCTGTAGTTCCAGCTACTTAGAAGGCTGAGGCGGAAGGATCGCCGGAGTCCAGCAGGTCGAGGCTGCGGTGGCCCGGGAGTGGCCACTGCACTCCAGTCTGGGTGACTGAGTGAGACTCCAACTCAAAAAAAAAAAAAAAAATCTTCACTATGTTTCAGATTTTAAAATCCTAATATTAGGAAATTTTCAAAAGTCAGAGGTATCTCCAGAATATTATTATGACTAGGCTTCCCTCAAGCTGAAACTTTATGGGGTCAGTTAGTATGTTACTCAGGAACTCAGACAAGCCACTTACTATAATTATAAAAAACTTAGAACCACAAGCTTACCTGAAACTGTACAAATAATAATCAGTGTGATTTTCTTCCTGTACTTTTCCCTGGCTTATGCATTGTTTATAGATTGTTTATGGATTGTTCCTTTTCTTTTTTCTAAAAAGAGATGCATACGAATTGTCATTTTTGATCCCTAGGTCACCCTTGCTTCTGTCATACACTTTTAATTTAAGGAGTGAGGTACTAAGATGTAAGCATTACCCAAGTAATTTATAGTAATGCACAATTTGGCTCACCAAGCAGATCGATAGTCTCCTTAAGTCCTACGCCAGATACAGAGACAGTTTCAAAAAGTCATTAACTAATTGAACATATCTGCTGGGACACCAGATTTCCAACTGAACTTAACTGAACATTCTTTTTGCTCAGAAAGCATGATAATAGATTGTCCTTGAAAAAGCATTCAGACAAGGGCATTTTTCTGTAACGTCATGCATCACAGGATGAATTGCCTAATTGGGACTTTCCAATTTCATTTTCCCTTTCTGTTTGGCAATACACCAAGAAATTAACCCAAAATGATTTACAGTATTCCTTTTGGCAAAGCCCAAAGAGCCCGTTGTATTTAGATTCCATCTGAATTCATCCCATTATCATGCTTGAGGTGTCTGTCATTACACTTATTAGGTCTATGTTCTTGTCCCTCGCTTTATACAGATCACATGGAAACACAGCTATTTGTAGTTTTTAGTGGACACAAGTGAATAGAAAGTTCTGTGTAAAAGACAAATAAGTTTAAAAGAAGTAGCCAAACAGTATTTATTACCTTATAATGGTAATAAGATTCTGTTAAGTGCTGTCTCAGTTTGAGGTCTAGATTTTGCTCAGTTCCGCAAGACCCTTGACCCAAACGCGGGATAGGGTGTGCCTCTGAGAACACGGGACTCCTCTGGGGTTTACAGGTATCCTGAGGAGTTGTCCACAAGAGGCAGCTAGACAACAGCAAGACTTGTGACACTTCTTGGGGTCACCCCTACTAGTCAGTTAGCTGGTGAGGCACAGGGATATAGGTGGAGCCCAGATTCATTCTGGTACAGCTTGGAGAAGGAAAGAAGGAAGGTTTCCACATGCATGAAGGCTGAGTGGTCAGCAAGGAAGAGCAGGTCCATGAGAAGGACCCTGCATAGGCCTCTTGAGTCTATTCTTCCCAACCTCCTTTCATCCCCAACTCCTGCACTGGGTGGACAGCCTCCCTCCCCATTCTGATTATTCCATCATGTTCAGGTCCCAGGTGACTGGGTCTCGATCCCATAACTACCACTTTATCTTTCTGCTCAATGCCGTGTTGCACACTTCCTTGACAGCTTCCCAAACAGTCGTGTTCTCCTTTCTTCATTCTCAACAAATCTTTGGTTGCCTATCTATACCACAGCCCAGCCATTGCCAGCCCCAACCAATCTGGACCCCCTTTCCTTAAGAACTGAGAAGTTTCCACCTTCAAAGTCCTTTGAACACCTTCAAATAGACCTGATCCTAGACCTACTGTTGTACCCAATAATCCAGGGTGAGAGATTACCAGAGGCAGCCCCGATGCAAGAACACGAGGGTCTTTTATTCAAGCTCGAGCCTGGGCTCGCGTTTGAAACTGACAGCGGCTTCAGTGACAAACAAGCCCAGATTCAAGTTATCATGCACCTTTTATACATAGTTTTGAGGGGGTGGGGGGTTTTACAGACTTGTGCATACAGGGTTGGATAAAAACTATGTGACGTAGTTACGGAGATTTGGATTGGTTGATTCAAGCCCAATTTGCGCGGGCTCCCGGCTTTGTTACCTGTGATAGACAGGTAACTGCTAGCGGAGCGAAATGTTTGAGCAAGCAGGCAAGCAGGTTTGAGATAACGCAAAGCCTGCCTGTCAGGAGGGTGCCTGGTGCCGCTGGGTCTGGCGCCACTGGGTCTACTGTAATCTAGGTAAAGGAACGTTTGGGAGTTTGGGAGGGGGCTTGTTGCTTGCTCAGCATTTACATTTCTTGCAAAAGTTGAAGCTTAACAGGGTTAAATACAAACACTGTTTAAATTATAGCTTTACAACTACAGTCACTACCAGGCACCTATTACATGCCCAGTCTCACAGGATTTGAGGTAGAGTCAGAAATTCAGCAAATGCGAGGTAGGAATCTATATAACATCAAACGTGAGCTAACAGGGGGTGTATAGAATACAGTGCAGCAGACGTGAGGTAGGGGTTCACAGCAAACATAGTTTTCTAAGTTTTCTTGGGTATTTTAGTTTGGATATAAGACATAAGATTTAAGTGCAGTGAAAGTTTATATTAAGGTATATGTAGGTGATTTATAAGTTTGTTTCTTAGGGTTTGGATATATATTTAAAAGGTTTTAGTGTGTAAAAATTGAAGGGTTTAGATGTAGAATTTAAGTAAGTGAAACAGATTTTATCTAACAACCGAAACTACCTTGAGGCCTAAAAAACATCACTAAAAATTTCTTCTGAACTGTTCCAAATAGGAAGACAATGAAGGAATTCAAACAAGAGGAAACTACCAAGGGGCTTGAAAGACCAGAGGGCCTTGAAAAGAAAACTCCTTGTCCATGAAAGAATGTGCATCTGTGTGAGGTGCTTCAGGAGGGTCCCCAGATGCGCATGCTTCCGCGCAGATGGAAATACTTCACACAAAGACAGCTCCAAAGTCTTGGGCCAGAAACTTTTCTGGCCCCCAGAGACTTTATTATGAAAGTAACCTGTTTCCCTGGATAATTTGAATAAGGAAGTTAAGTTTGTAAAGAGTTAAATTTGTTAGAAAGGTTATAATATATATTAGTTAATTTGGAATATAAGTTTTGTTTTAAGTAGAGTTGTTTAATGAGAAGCTTTATAATTTTATAATTTTAAGATTTTATATTAATGGATTGCGGGGACTGTTTTTTACAGGGTAACATCATTGTGTTGGGATGTTGTTTTAGGTGGAAATAGTCTGCACCCTTAGAACATTAGCCAAGCACGGAGAAGAATACTTAAACTTAAGCATCATTTTAACATCACAAAAAATCCATGTAATTTGTTGTAAGTGATTTGTTTTGTAATGATGATTTTAACTTGCTCTGTGACAGCAACTTGCAGAGATTATTTCCCTTGTAGCTCACTGCTAGCTCACAATAAATGGCATCCACATTCTCATAAGGGATGTCCAGTCTCTCTCTCTCTCTCTCTCTCTCTCTCTCTCTCTCTCTCTCTCTCTCTCTCTCTCTCTTCTTTCTCACAATCGCTGATGCTGTCTCCACCTTTGGGAACCCCTGGACTTTGCAGGAGCAGGACTCCGGCAGGAAAGGATGCAGCATACACTGTAGACCTACCTCTGGCCTTTTCCAGAATGGATGGGTGCTTGCTCTTATTGGTCAAATGGGTTGTGCATTTTAGATATTATCTTCTTCACATTATTAAATAAAAATGTCCCCTACAAATTTGATCCTACAATTAATTGCTCACTAACAATGTTTTAGGGGATGCACTAATTTCAAAGCAAAAAAATCATAGAAGTTGCTAAGGTTACAGACACACACACACACACACACACACACACACGTGACTATAGCTAAATAGGGAAAAAGTTGAAGTTTATTCAACTTACTGCTCACTGTTAGAAGAAGAGGAAGAGGAAGAAGAGCAACCCTGATACTCAGTGCCAAAATGCTTAAAAGATATTTCAGAGCATGACAGGAAATGATTGATATCATAAACGGCTGTGATTGTGACATGAGCAGAAGTATCACATTCAAAAATACATTGACAGGTGCAGTCTTATTATTAAAAACTGTATAACTGCAAGCTAAAGGTCTGCTGTCTATTTTGAGGAATTGTCTTATTTGCAATTCTGTGTTTTGTCCTACTGATTCAGGAGATGCTTCGTAGTTACTGACTTGAGCCTTGAGTGCCAAGGTGAGAACATTGTCTATCTGTTCTTTAAATGTGGAACTGGACAAACTTTTGGCATGGACTGTGTCCCTTAACTCCTTTACTTTTCTATTCTCTCTCAGACTTCACCCACCACCAAATCATGACCAAGATCACAACCTCCTTTCCCTCCTCCTACCACTATGTCTCACTTGGGCAACTGGAAAGTAACTATTTCTTAATTGCTTTGTTTTAGCAAATGTTATTTTGCTGAGTATTGTGATGCATCTTTTACATAGCGTAGCCTTGTTTATTTACATTGCAGTGTATGTTCTTTGCAGTATAGAAGAAAAATATACTTCATATCTGATACTGTAGAGTATCCTTGATTGCTGCTGCATATGGACATACCATTGATAAGCTCATTAAGTGTTGAGTAATTGGATAATTAGTGCTTTAAATGCTTATACAGTCATGTACCACTTAAGTATGTGGATACATTTTGAGAAATAGGGGTCCTTAGGTGATTTTGTTATTGTGTGAATATCACAGAGTATACTTACACAAACCTTGATGGTATAGCCTACCACGCACATAAGTCATATGGTCTAGCCTATTGCTCCTAGGTGACAAACCTGTACAGCTATGTTACTGTACTCAATATTGTAAGCAAGTATAGCACAATGGTAAGTATTTTCACATCTAAACATATCTAAATACAAAAAGTTACAGAAAGAATACAGTATTATAATCTTATGGGACCACTGCTGTATATTCTATCCATCGACTGAAATGTTGTTATAGAGTGCCTGACTGTATTATGCAGATATACTTGATGAATTGTTATGGAAATTGAAGAGTATTGTTAGTGATATTTAGGACAATTGGTTAAAACTTTTTGTGTAGATACAGAATACATAATTATTTTTCCTATTTCAAGAATAGGAAATAGAACATAGGCTAACTCTTCTCAAAATTACTATCTAACATGTTTTCAGGAATATCTCAGATTCAGATAATGAGGAATGCAGGTTATAGGCTTAATAGTTAATATGTTGAGATTTCTAGTCCCCACCCCCTATGTCAAGTGCTACCTAAATTAGGGATCTCCATCTTTGGGTGGCAAACGCTTTGTCCTAGAGTTTCCCTTATCTGTATCTGATGCTGACACCAAGGAGGTCATGGCTATGTTCCTCTCCTCCTTCTAAAGCTTTCTCTTTGAAACTTCTCTGATCTTATATTTATGTTAGTTATAATCTGATTGCTTAATCAGATCTAATATTTGGAAATAAAGAAATAAGGGGGACCCCTTATATATAGTAGTAATAGGAAAGATAGTTAAAAAAAAAAACAGTGGCCCCTTGAGAGAGACTTATATATATAGAATCCTATACTGTGCTGTATGCTATGCAGATATTTTCTCATGATCTCATTCAATCTTCTCAGTCACATACAATTACTCCCATTCTGTGAATGAAGAAACCAGGTATTAGAAAAGTTAGGCAGTTTGCCCAAGTCTACATATTGAGTGGAGGGTATGAGACAACTTAGGTTCAAGGATTACATTTGAGTTGAAACTCCAATTTCTGTGTTTTCACTATAAACTTAACAAACCATAGTTTATTTTTCCTTGTTATTTGCAGTTCCTCATAAAAGTGTGTACTTGGCATGAAGATTGCACTAATTTGTGCATTTTACAAAGCTTTCTTACATATACACTTTTTCTGATTCTTATAATAATCTTGGAAAATGAAGAAAAGATAAACTAAAAATCTGGAACAAAATTAAATTTATATTCTCTAGATCAGGGTCTCCAACCCCCAGGCCTGTTAGGAACCAGGTCACACGGCAGGAGGTAAGCCAAGAGCAAGTGAAACTTCATCTGTATTTACAGCCACTCCCCATCACTCTCGTTACTGCCTGAGTTTTGCCTTGTGTTTGATCAGCAGCAGCATTAGATTCTCCTAGGAGCATGAGTCCTATTGAGAATTGCACATGCACGCTTCTTATGAGAATCTAATGCCTGGGGATCTAAGGTGGAGCTGAGATGGTGATGCTAGTGCTAGGGAGTGGCAGCAAATGCAGATTGACATTAGCAGTGAGGTTTGGCTCCACAGAGACCATAATAAATCAATTGCTTACAGACTCATATCAAAACCATATCCGTGAGCAGCAAGGGAGTTGATGTACTTCAGTTGTACAGCTGCATCTGGTGGCAGGCTTTAAGTCAGAAACTAACACTTATTTTAATTTGCTCCGACCTGTCCATTATTTTATTTATCACAACTGTCTGTGCCTTTTTTTTTTAATAGTGAGTTGTATAATTATTTCAGTATATATAACAATGTAATAAAAAGAGAAATAAAGTGCACAATAAATGTTATGTATTTGAATCATCCCAAAACCATCTCCCCCATCCCTGGTCCATGGAAAAATTGTCTTCCATGAAACTGGTCCCTCATGCCGAAAGGGTTGGGAACCGCTGCTCTAGATTATGAACCTTCCAAGTGCAAGGATCTTGTTTAATTCATTTTCTATCTTTATTCGGAGGAGTGGATTGAGTGCAAAAATTCTTCCCTCACCCCACACCCACCAATGCAAAGTGTCTGTTGTGGATTTGTATTTTGTTAAATTAGCTAAGCCAGAATTATTGTTTCCTAGAATTCTGTTCCCTGTGTACTTGGAGGTCAGTAGGTCACAAAAGAAGTTTTAAAAGACAGAAGTGAGGAAGCAGCAGTAATATTCCTTGTCATACCTGAAAGAGGTTCTCTGACTACCAAGTCAGGTATATGCTTAGCCCCATGAAGAAGAAAGCCAGCTTTTCCTGCAGTTCACCCATCACTGAAGTTAGATGCCGGAGGACAAAAAGAAACTTCTGTCAGTGGGGACCATTCTCACAGGCTCCAGTTTCTTCTTCTTTTTCAACTTCACATCCATATTTCCTTCCTGACTTCATTCATTATCTGAAGACTTCCGGCTTCAGCACCAGACACAGAAGCAACAGCCTTCTGCAGACCATTTACTCAACTGTATAATAGTTATATACACAAGTATGTTTTATCTATGTGCTTGTTTATTTATTTATTTAGCTTTCTAGTGATTCTGATCCTCTAATAGAACTAGTGGACAGAGGGTCTTTGCAATTCCTCCTCATTCTTTGAATCTGGGTTGGCCCTGTGAGTCTGGGTAAATCAAATGAGGCAGATGTGACAGGGCCCAGTTCTGAGCCTAGGCTTCAAGAGGCCTTGCACATTCTCTCTCCTGAAACTCTGGGATTACCATGTGAACAATCCTGGGCTAGCCTGTTAGAGGATAAGAGACTCCTACATGAAGGAGAGCCTGGTTGTCCCAGCTAAGGCTATCAAAGACCAGCCTATAGTCAGCTGTCCTGCCAAAATATGAATGAGCCCAGACAAGATCAGCAAAGCTGCCTGCCCAACCCCCTACATGGCCACTGTGGATGTCTGGACCCAGCTGAGACCAGATCCACCCAGTTGACCTAGAGTTGACTGTGCAGTAGACCTCAAATGCAGATTGTTTTAATCTACGGGTTTTTATGTGTTTTTTCCCATGATAATGGTTAACTGATGCATCCAGTATATTAATTTTTCCTTCTTTTGTTGTGAAATATAGCACACATGCAGAGAAGTACATAAACCATATGTAAGTTAAACAAATAATTATGAAGTCAGCATACATGTTCACCACCTAGGTCAACACAACCATCATTGAAGAAGACCCCTACTTTCTCCACCCTGTGTTGCTTCTTACTTACTACTCCATCCTTCCCTACTCTCCTGACTATTGAGATAATCAATCATTCCTTTTTTTAAATATCTTCACCATGTATAAAGGAAAATGGGATTTAGTTCTGCTTACTATCAGCCTTTATAGTCTATATAATTTCTTTTCTGCCTAGCTTCGTTTGCATAATGTTTGTAAGATTCCTCCATGTTGTCCTGTGTAACTAAAATCTGTTCATTTTCATTGCTTTGTTATGTCTCATTTTATGAGTATGCTCACATTTATGGGGTATACCCGGTTGGGACTATTACTAGGCTTTGGCTTTAAGTATTCTTGTATTCTAGTATACCTGTGCATGAGTTTCTCTAAAGCAGTGGTTCTCACATTTTTTTGGCTTTGGAATCTTTTAAAAACTAAAGTTTTAAAATTTTAACAATTCAAATAAAAAGTATTGAGATGTGAGACATCTTAAAGTATTTATTGATAATTCATTTAAAATAACAATAATCCCATTACATAGTGCATTGATTTCCTGGGCTCCTATAACAAATTACCACAAACTCAATGGCTTAAAATAACAGAAATTGATTCTCTCACAGTTGTGAAGTCCAGAAGTCTGAAAGTAAGACTTCTTTCTGGAAACTCTGAAGAAGGAGCTGTTCTAAGCCATACCCCTAGCTCCTGGTAGCTATGGGCAATTCTTTCTGCTCCCAGATTTGTAGACACGTCACTCCAATCTGTGACTTTGTCTTCACGTGGCATCCTTCCAATGTGTTTCTATATCTGCATATCAAATCTCCTTCTCCTTTCCAGTCACTAGATTTGGGGCCCACCCTAAATCCAGGATGATCACATCTTGAGGTCCTTAACTTAATCACCTTTGAAAAAATCCTATTTTCAAATAAGATCATATTCACAGGGATGGAGGGTTAGGACTTGGACATGTGTTTTTTGTGGGATGCAATACAACCCACTATACATGTTTTCATAAATAACACATCTTTTGATTTTAAAAAACTATATTTTCCAAATAAAAATTTAGTGAGATTTTTTTTCCAAATAAAGACGAAACTGGGTGCTCATTTCTTTGTACATTCAATCTGTTATGATATGTTGTTTTGATTAAACTATAATAATGAAAATCCAGCCTCACAAAGGGTTTCACAGGCCCTCAGGGGTCTGCAGAGCAACAGAACCAGTGCTCTAAAGTATATACTCTAAAATATATGTAAGGTGGAATATTCCCAGGCTATCTCTCTTTTTCCCTCTATGTGTGTATGCATGTATATATTGGGGGTGCAAAAAAAGGTATACACATTTTAAGCGATGTTATCTATGTATTACTTTTAGTTTACTGTAATTGGTTATCATCAGTCTGGACACTGATGATAACTACTTTGAGCACCTCTTGTAATTACAGAAGTCAAACATGACTTATATTCATCTTTTGTTATTGGTATATATTGTCTTACCATTTTAATAGTTTTTCCCTTTATTAAAATATGTATACTTTTTTGGCACCCTCTATATATGTATATACATGTATATGTATATTGTTAGGGAAAATGGAGGTTGGTGGGCCAGTACCACAGGAATAAAGCACAGAATTGCAAAGGCAAAGCAAAAGAGTTTATTCACATTCAGGACAGATTGAATGGAACCAACGTTAAGAGTATGGTATATAGGATGTGGGAAGAGGGTATATTTAAGGCATTTACAGGGAAGCAGGACCAGGAAAAAAATTCCAGCAACTGTATCCTTGGGAATTAATAACATAAGTCTTGTGTCTTGATGCTGTCAGGACAACACATCTTGTGACTCCAGAATGTGGTGGGCTGGTGGGCTGTTACAGAAGGCTGATCACAATAGACTAGATCAGCTTGACCCTTATGGCTGGAAAAACAAATACTTGAAATAGAGGGGTGATTAATATAGAGCATGTTTGGGAGATTACAAAAAATCATCAGTATTTACCTCCAGGAAACCAGTTCTTCCTTCTGTTAATGATTAGAGGGTTGACAAAGTGATTTACTTATGGAAGCATAACAAAGCAGAATTATGGCCAAAATGGCCGTGCTATAGCTAAAGTTACTCCATGTTGGCATGTCACCCTTTCACATATGATACATATATGCTGTATGCATATGCATGTATGTATTATGTATATATATTCTACTTTTTAAGATAATGGCATCTTGTTTTACAAAAAGGTTGTGCCAATGTACATTTCCACTAGCAGTGTATAAGAGATTTTGTTGTTCTATATGCTCACTGTTATTGTTACACTTAAAATGTTTTTGCCTATCTGGTGGTATATAATTCATTGTGATTTTAACCTTGTTTATTCATCTTTTTTTCTGTTTGTTTGTATTGCCATTTTATGTATGAAGAAACTGAGATTTATTTAAAAGAGCAATGTTATCAGTCCAAAAGTCACAGAGTTTTAAATAGAACCCATGTTTTTCTACTTTCAAATTCAATCTTCTTTCCACTAACACAACTAGTATTTCTGTTTCTGGCCCAGTTTTCGGGAAAGTTTAATCTTTCCCAAATCTCCTCTCAGTAATCAGCAATTTAGGACCTTGACTTCAGGTCTTCTCCTTTCCTTTCTCCACTGTGGAGGCTTTGGGCACCCCAAACTCCTGAAGGATTGCAGAACAGCTCTGCATCTCCTTCCCTTCATAGCCCTCAATGTAGCACCCCCACCCCACCCTCTCACTTCCCTGTCTAGCTTCTTCCCATCCATTTCTCTTTTCTTCTCATACAAACCTATACTCACCCTCTGCTGACTGGAGTCTCACTGTGATCATTTATTTAAAAAAGGATAATATCTAATGTGTGTTTATATGCATGAGAAAATGTATAATTAACTACAAGAAACACCACCTGTTAGCATCTATTATTAATATTACCTACTACTATTTTTTAAGCACTCCAACACAAACCAGTGATTATGATCACAGTCAAGTTACTGGACATTTTTGATCTTCAATTTTCTCAACAGTACAATAAGCATAATCCCTACCTTATGAGGCTGAATTGACATAATATGTGTAACATGCATAGCACAGTGCTTGCCGATAAGGAGTGCTCAATAGATGTTTTATTTTAAAAAAAAAAATTGTGCTTACTATGTGCCAATCACCTTCCAGTGCTTTTTCCGAATATTGAAACCTTGTAATAATTTTCTGTGGTTTACCTAGGCAGGATATGCAAAAAAAGTAAAAAAGAATACTTTTGAAAAAGGTGTTATTATTATTAATCTAATTTTACAGATGCAAAGACTGAGGCAGAGTTTAAGCAACTGGCCCAATGTCACACAGCTAGGATGTGGCAGAGCGGGGATTAGTTCTCCTGCAATCTGCTCTCAGAATACGTGTTATTTGTCCAGTTGTTTTCCCAAATATTTGTGATTATTTATTATAAACATATTTATTATTATTTATATATTTATTCTTATGAGAAATATTTATTAATACTCTTTATGAGGACACTCTGCGAATTACAAAGCGCTCTACAACCAAAGATTAGTACCCTAGGGCAAAACGAGCCCTTTGTCACTCCCTCAACGCTCCACCAGCCCGCAGCTATCACAGAGACAAAAGCCAATGGAGCATCGCGGGCAGGCTGGTCAACAACACGGAGACCACACCCCTCCCCTGGCCCTGCCCACTACTCTGATCCCGCCCCTCGTCCCCGGCTGCCACGGAGGCAGAGCCGACGCCTCGCGGGCTTCCACGTACGCACTCCAGTGTCTCTCTCCCGGAAAGAGCACATCCGGGTCGCTGGAGCAGGTGCCTCAGGCCCCGCCCCTTCCCTTCAAGCGCCCACCCCCACTTCCGACCGTTCTGGCCTTTTTCCGTTTTTCTAACGGCTCCTTCTCCGCTTCTCAGGTGGTTCCGGCCTTTCTGCGCCCTTCACCTGATTGAACCCGGTTGCTCGCTCTCGTCCCGAGTCTCATCGCAGCTCGGAACTGGTCTGTCGGGTGCCTTCTCGGGGCAGCCTGGGCCGAGGCCTGCCGCGCGCGGTGAGTCGGCGCAGAACTGACCCCGCGCCTCCTGGAGCTGGGTAGAGGCCGCCGCCACCGTGTGGGGATGCCGCGGCCGGGGTCCACGCAGTGCTGGGCGGCCGCCGCGGGCCGTTGGGGCTGCGGGCTGTTCGCGCTGCTGCTGCTGCTGGTGCCGGGGCCCAGCGGCGCTTCTGAGTTCACCTTCGAGCTGCCCGACAACGCCAAGCAGTGCTTCTATGAGGACATCGCTCAGGGCACCAAGTGCACCCTGGAGTTCCAGGTACCGAGGGCCTGGCAGTCACCGGGCCCCTGCTCGCGCTCCAGGGTCGGGGTTTAGTCTGCGTGATGCCGCCTTCCTGTGCGTGTTTCTCCGTTCCTTGGCTCATTCAAGAGTCGCCTCTGAGTAGCTGATGCAGGACATTTGGCTTTCCTCTTCTAAACCTTTAAGACCGAGAGACTGTTAAGGCCGGGTATAAAATACATGAATTCCAGAAATGCTCCTCTAACCGTGACATCATTCGCTAATAACCTTCATATTTATGGCCTATTGAACTGTCTTCCTTAAAAGATTCCCTTAAAAAAATTCCTGCAGTATTCCTGTTGACCCAATGTCAACGCCCCATTCACTCCTCCAGTTTAATTGTATTGGAAGGGCTTCCAGTACCTACTTTCATTGCTTTTCAGTTTTTTTTCCAATGTTAGGATTATTGGTTAATGCGACCCCTGTCATTAGAAGAGCTTACAGTTTGAACGACCCTTTGCCAAAGATGTTGTAGAAAGGATTGCTGTCTTAAAAGAGCGGATTGGTTACAACAGTCTTGATTCTTTCAATTTTTGTTGGCAGGTGCATTTAACGTTTGAGCAGCTATTGTGTACTAGGTGCTGGTGATACAGAAATGATCAAATCAGAGAGGGCCCTGCCATCTTTCATGATTTTTCTCCTGCCCTACTCTTCTCAGTTGGTAGCCGCTCATTCATCACAACTGTGCTTTAAGAGCACTGAATAGGGGATTTGTGTTCTGGTCTTTAGGACCCCTGAAGACTTCCCTTTAGAAAGTGTTTTTAAGCCGGACTTTAAAAGATAAGTTGTAAATGCTTTGGTAAGGAGAAGAGAAAATAGCCTATGGTAGGAGTGAACACTGAGAATTTGAGGGCCATAGACAGGTTCGATATGATTGGAAATAAGGAGCCAGGGGATGAATGTAGGCAGGGTCCAGGCCATATAATCCCTTGCTGACCATATTGAGGATTTTAGTTTTTACTAAGATTGTGGGAAGCCATCAGAAGGTTGAAAACAGTTCAGTTAGGTATGACCAGAATAGCCTTAGTAGCTGCGTGGATAATAACCTGTGCAGGTAGGGAAGGTATGGTAAGTAGTGTCGCAGAGTAGACGTGGAAGGCTGATTAGGTGGCTCTTGTGGTTGTCCAGGCAAGAATTGTTGGTGGCATAGACTAGGGTGATAGCAATGGGAAAGGAGAAAAGTGAGAGAATTGGGGGGACTGTAGTAGGTAAAATCAGCAGGATTTGGTGGTGATTTGGGTCTAGTGGGTGAGGGAGAGGAGGCTAAGGATGACTCTTAGGCTTGCTTAACTTCCTGGATTAGGGCCAGGGGACAGAAAAGGTAGCAAGAATTGTGTCAAAAAGTGTAAGCAAATTCTTTGTTTAAATTTAATATTTCTTGGATTGTTATATGTGCAGACTTGGTAATTGGTGCTAAGGATACTTCTACAGTGGCTAGAAAATTCAGATCTGCTATGTATAGACAGTATGCTAAGCATTTCAGGTGTATCAGCTAATTCTCAGGAAAGCTTGATATGAAATTGATATAGCTCTTTTTTCTTTTTTTACTAATGAAACTGAGGCTTGGATAGGTTAAAATGCCAGGTCACAAAACTTAGTTTGCAGTCCCAAGTTAAATTCTTAACTACTTTACTATACTACCTCCCAAAGACTGACATTGACCTCAGAGAGCTTACATAGACATATAGAGTCATATAATGTTAACTGCAACAGTAAAAGTCTACACCAGATATAGTGCTGGCAGAGAACAGAACGATCACCAGGGGATACAGGTGAAAGCCTGATGTTAGAGCTGAGTCTGGAAAGATAAATAGGAGTTGCTCTAGAAGGTGCTAGAAGAGGGAGGAACCCAGGTAGATATGTTTGTGATAGTTCCAGCAGGCCTGAAATTAGCCTGAGCTCTTTTGCTAAAGTTCATGCGTGGAACTGAAATACACTGAATAATAATAGTTTTGCTTTGTGATCACAGGTCCAAGGGCTTTGGGGGTGGTTTGTACCAGTTGGTTAATATTATTTATTGATACCAGTAAGATTGATGATTTGTACCTGGTCTCAGTGAGCTGGATTACATAGAAGGAATATACTTATGTGACCAGCAGAATATTAAAAAACCCATCTAAGACTCCATTTCGGGTTCCCTGGTTCCAAGATGTTTTCTTCGCACAATTGGGTGATTGCGGATCTGAGAGAATGTGTCTGGCCACAGACCTCACAGCAGAAGACAGAGGAGCCTACACCTGACCTCTCCAGATCTCTTGCTGTGAGAAAGCCTTTGGCTGTGATCTTTTATGCTCTTTTTCTATAATAAACTGTAGGTTTGCAAGCATTATCATTTTGGGTCCTGTGATTTTCTTTAGCAAAAAAATCCTGTTGAACTTCCATTGTGAGTATAGATATAAAGCAAAGACTTGTTCAGAGATCTTTTGGTGATTTGGCATTTTAGGAACATAGAATGAGCTATGGTATGAAAGAGATACTGAAGCTACTTGGAAGAGTATAGGGGAATAGTATGCCATTGTTTACAGGTTTGGTTTTGTGTGTAGGCCACAGGTGGTTATCAACAGGTTTTAAGTGATTGTTCATTGTGGAGGGAGGAAAGATGGGAAAGTTGCACTCCACCTTCCCACAGACATTTGCCATCATGTTGGGAGGGGGACTGCTGCTGGAATCTAGTGGGTAGAGACTAGGCGTGCTGCTAAACATGTGCAGTGTACAAGAACACAGGCTCCTACAAGAAAGTTTTCCAAATCAAAATGGGAATAATGCCGAGCTTGAAAAACGCTGCGTTAGAGGGAAAAGAGATTGGGGTTGTGGAAAGACCTTTTAGGAAATTGCGGCAGTAGTCCTATCTGGATTGTGGTTTAGGAATGGGATGAATTTGATAGAGGCAATAAGATTGAGGGATTTCTGTGATCATTTGGACAGGTAGGGATACTTACTTTGGGATAATCCCCATTTTCAATCGTAGGCGGCCAGACAGGTTTAAAGGGGTGCTGTTAACTGAAGTGAAATTACTTGTTTGATGGAAGAGAAGTGAAGTGATTGTCAGTTCTGGTCCTATTTAGTTTTGTATGTGTATGTTTGATTATTCAAAGTACAGTGGTCAAGTATGAATAATTGGGTATGTCATTCATTTATATAAATAATATGAAGTTATTTTATAAATAAAATGAAGTTATTTTTACCTGAAGAAAAGGTTATGGGCTTTTCAGCAGGAGAGGGAGTGGTAGATACCCAATTGATAAGACATCTTTATGTCAAAACATTTTGTCTATATATTATTGTTTACATTTTTTTACGGTTTTCTAAGTGTGTGATTATATTTCACTTAATCATCAAAATACTCTTGTAACATAGTTCAGTTAGTCATCATCTCTTTTAATTGCGAAGGGTCGCACAAGTCACAGATCTTTCTTTGAAGTCCAAAGGTTGACCTTTCTGTTCTGCTTATATAGAATGTCAATATACTAACCAGGAGGGTTCACAGGCTTGAAAATTATAAGCTTGTGACATCCAATCTCTTAGTGGTTGGGCATCCTCAAACCCAGTGTCTCCTCCTCATAATCTCTTTCTTCTCCTGTCTCCTTTCCTTCTTTTTTCCTACTCAATTATTTCTCATGTAAGAAGTCTTTCTTTAACCTTTTCCCCTTTTGTCCCTTACATTTCTTGTGCTGTTACCTCAGAAAAAAATCTCCGTTCAATCCAGATGGCCCAACTTGTAACTGATTAAGCATAAACCTTTGAAAGTGGCTCTACAGTTTTCTTCAGACTCATATCCTTTAGATACATGTGCCCTTAAGTACAAGCTTTCCAGATAAAGACTTGTTTGTGTTGTTTTGTTTTGGTTTTCCTTTAATTACAATAGTTTAAACTATATTTTGTTTAATCAGTTGTTTCTCCTGGAAACAAAGTTATAAATGGTGGTATACTTTTAGACTAGCTCATTCCATTACTCAACTCATACAAAACAAAATATGTGTCAAATTGCATGTAACTGATTATAAAAGAACTTAAGAAACACAATCTATTTGTAATTTGGAGGTAAAATGAGCTTACGTTCGATAATAGAAGTATGTAAGAGTGTTACACTAAGGCTTGACCTACTTTGCCACTTCCCTGTTGATGTATGTGCCTGGATGATGCTAATAGGAAACTGGGTGAGAAAATTTTTGGAAGAAAAATATTACACGAGAGTAAGCTTAAGGGTTAAGAATATAACTTTGGAGTTCTAGTTCTGCCTCTGCCACTTACTAGATGAGTAGGCTACTTATTTTACTATTAGTTTCTCGGTCTGTTAAATGGAAGGAAAAGAATCTTCTATTGTTGGATTGCTGGGAGAATTAACAGCTATAATAGTCATATGTTAATTAGAACAATTGTCTGGCTAGTTCAAAGTGAATAAAAATTCACTCTCTTGCCATGAGGAAACTTGTTTAGTTTCTATGAAGTTTAGTTGAACTGAAATTGCCTCCCAAGTTTCATCCACTGGTGAAAATAAAAAATTGTAAGTTTGTGATAGTAAAAGTCCTTTGCTCATAACTTTATTGCTGTTTTAATAGGAAACCTGGTTAATTTTTCAAACTTGTTAGTGCAGTCATCTCTTCTTTTTTTAATCTCTTATAGGTGATTACTGGGGGTCATTATGATGTGGATTGTCGATTGGAAGATCCTGATGGTAAAGTGTTATACAAAGAGATGAAGAAACAGTATGATAGTTTTACCTTCACAGCCTCCAAAAATGGGACATACAAATTTTGCTTCAGTAATGAATTTTCTACTTTCACACATAAAACCATATATTTTGATTTTCAAGTTGGAGAAGACCCGCCTTTGTTTCCTAGTGAGAACCGAGTCAGTGCTCTTACCCAGGTAAATAAAAAATCAGCAATATAATGTTGGTATATTTAAAGAGAAGAAAAAAGCATAATTTAATATCATGTACTAACTCAATGAGCATAGAATTTTGAGACGAACAGTCTTTAAAACCTGTCTTAATTGTTACAGATTAGGCATTTCACTGAGAACTTAAGATTTTATAGTGAAAGTTAAATTAAAAGTTTATAAACTGTTAAGTATAAAAAGCAAGAAGCATTAAAATAAGAGGAAGATCACTAAGGTAATATTGTTTAACATAAGTAGTAAAGGAAATTTAGGAAGACTAATCAGCATTCCAATGTACTGAAACATTTTCTGTAATCCATAAAGGAATGTTACCATACCTTAGTAGGCTGGTATAACTGGAAGCAAAATGATACCTGAACTAATATATAAGTATACTACATTGTAGTCTTTATACCAGTACCCAAACTGCTGTTAAAATAATTTTTGCTCTAACTTTAGATAAAATATTGAAGATTAATGGGAAGTCATCTACACAAAAATAGTTACAAAAGCTAAATTTTGAAGAATTACAAGAAAGGTAGTGTAAGAAATCTAGAGCCAGTGAATAGATACTGCTCAGGTGCTGTGAAGGATTGTTTCGTTTCTAGTTCAAATACTGTACAGGTTGAACGTCCCTAATTTGAAAATCTGAAATCTGGAATGCTCTAAAATCTGAAACTTTTTGAGCTCTGACCTGACACCACAAGTGAGAAATTATACAAACTTTGTTTCATGCACAAAGTTATTGGAAATGTTGTAAGCCATTACCTTCAGGCTTTGTGTATAAGGTGTATATGAAACATAAGTGAATTTATGTTTAGACTAGGGCTCTATCCCCAAGATATCTCATTATGTATATGCAGATAATCCAAACTCTGAAAACACTTGAAATGCAAAACACTTGTCCCAAGCATTTTGAACAAGGGTTAGGTACTTGACCTGTATAAGCTTAGATTTTATCTAAAAGATACTCAATTAGGAATCGGAAGGAATTATTTGCCACTTACTTGTTAAAACAAACTGGTATTTCCATGTTCCTAGGTTCCATTTATTCTTTTGACCAAAGTTGCGGTGATAGAGGCAGTTTTAAGAATGTGTAAAAGCCTTAATTCATAAACCTATTGTAAGCATTAGCATGATGTATTCAAATGCTCTTAAAAAATTGTTCTGTTTTAAGATCCTGTGTGAAAGGCAGTTTGCTTTGTAAGGTGGTTTTACTTTGGGTCCAATAACTTAACCTATATCCATTGCTTCATGAATTTTACCTTATACCAGAGGTGACTTGCTCTAAAACCTAAGTGGGTAAATATAGAAAATGAATGGTAATAAAGCAGTTAGTATCACATAACCTCATTAAGTCATATTGTATTTTAAATTTTCTCTTAGGCTTATTTTTCTACTTCCAAAAAGCTAATTAAGTCTCTCATTTAGTAGGAATACTTATAAGCAACTGTTTATACTTTAAAATTAAAAAACTTAGAGGCTGGGTGTGGTGGCTCATGTCTGAATTCCAGCTCTTAGGAGACTGAGGTGGGAGGATTGCCTTAACCCAGGAGTTCAAGACCAGCCTGGGCAACATAGCAAGACTTGATCTCTGCAAAAACTTAAGAAAATTATCTGGGTATAGTGGTGTGTGCCTGTAGTCCTGGCTACTTGGGAAGCTGAGGTGGGAGGACCTCCTGAGCCAGGAGGTTGAAGCTTCAGTGAGTTGGGATCGTGCCACTGCATAACAGCTTGGGTGACAGAATGAGAGTCTGATTCAAGAAAGAAAGAAAGAAAGAAAAACATACCAGGTAGTAAATACAGAAAAAAATGATAGCATTTTAGTATTACCTTTTTTCATCCATTAGTAAAAAGATAGACCTAGAGTAGGCAGTGATCACCAGTCACTACTAAAGCCATTAGGTGACAGACTGGTGGGGAACTTTGTAATGGATATCAGACTGATGTCACCTAAATCTAATGATCATTCACAAATAGAGCGAGAACTCTAGACATTTGTGTGCCTTGTGTTAATATGCAATAAGAAGTACACAACATTGACTATGAGGTGTTCCCACCCAGAACATTACACCAGAAGCCCATCAGATCTCTAGTTTCAACTGCCAATTTGCAGGAAATACAGAGGATAAAGGAACACCATGAAAATGCAGTCAGCAAAATCTAAGATGTGGGAAATGCCACAAGATAGTGGACTCCCCAGTTTCTTCAAGAAATAGATGGCAAAGAAAAATGAAGGAAGGGAGCCTAAATATTAAAGAAGACTTTAAAAACATATCACCTGAATGCTTGTATTGACCTCATTTGGATTGTGATTTGAAAACAAGTTTTGAGACATTAGGGGAAATGTGAACACTAACTTTATATTGGTGACTTTAAGAAACTATTTTAAATAATATTATGTGTTATACTACTGAGGCTGTGTATTTTTTAAAGTTTCATCTTTTAGAAATAAAGTGTAGAAATATTTGTATCTGAAATGATAAAATATCTGGGATTTTCTTTAAAATATTGTGGAAAATAGGTGGGGGATATAGATGAAACAAGATTCATCAAGTGTTAATTATTAATATGGGGATTTATTATACTATTCTCTGTACTTTGGAATATGTATGAAAAGTTCCACTTTAAAAATTGTTTAAAAAACACATCGTAGAAATGTTGTGAATGCATGCAACTAGTAGTTTAATTTCTGTGATTTTTTTTTTTCTAATCCAATTGTAGTTCTTGGTCCATATTCCATGGATGGGCTTCAAGAAATCCATAAACATTCTGAATTGTGTCATAGCCTTAATTTTTTGTGTACTTTCCAAGTGAAGAATCTGAGCCATATGTCATTTTGAGAATACATAGAAATCAAAGAAATACTAGAAGCATATGTCTCTGTAGCTCCTTATCACAAGTTAAAAATTATTCATTTTAGCACAGTTTTGCTAATTTTTCATTCCTGGAGCCTAAACAAAACAAGAACAACAAAAACATTTGATTGTCCTAATAGGTAAATCCAATTTGTTGACCTCATAATTTCTTCAATTTGTGTGTGTGTGTGTGTGTGTGTGTGTGTGTGTGTGCGTGTGTGTGTGTGTGTTGGAGTCTCACTCTGTCGCCTAGGCTGGAGTGCAGTGGCACACTCACAGCCATCCCAGTGTTGACCTACTGGGCTTGGGCTATCCTTCCACCTCAGCCTTCCAAGTAGCTGGAACTATAGGCACGTGCTACCACACCAGGCTAATTACTTATTTATTTTTGTAGAGACAAGTTCTTACCAAGTTGCCCGGGCTAGTCTCGAACCCACAGCCTCAGCCAATCCACTCTCCTCAGCCTCCCAAAGTGCTGGGATTACAGGCTGAGCCACCTAGCCCAGCCTTTTAGATTTTTTAAAAACACTTTTAATTGAATATTTTCATAATTATTTCTTTCATACTTGGCAGGCTTTATTAAATGATAAAACATTTTATGATGTTTGCATTCCTTAATTAAAATTAAGACAAACTCAGATTTTAAAAAAAATTCTTAATACATGGTTTGTTATATAACATAGTAATAGAACATATATTTCATCATCAGGATTAAGTTTGCAGCAGTAGAAAAATATTAAAGCATGGTATACAAAAAAATTAGACACTTAACCTTTCTCAAAGCATGTGATATAATAAAAGTATAAAAAGGTAAAGTGTTATCAAATGAAGAATCACAAACAAATGATTACATAGTGAAACTGAAACTTGCATCTTGTTGGGAGGTTATATATTGGTTTAGTTGACTAGCATGAAGGAGAAGACTTATTTAGTAAATAGATAAATGTTTTTAAAAAAAGACATTCCTTTTTCTGATATATCACTTTCATATTCAGAAGTTAGCTAAGGATTTTGATACTGCTTTGCTTGTTTTTAAGATAGATCAAATAACTGATTAATTTAGCCTGTTTTTATGCCATATTTGGTTTATTTTTGTAGATATTTTTGCTTTGATTTATAGTCTTATTATTGGTGAACTTACTGACATCCTCTTCCTCCTAATTCTTTGAAGAACCTAGGTTGGAAATTCTATATCCACCAATCTTAGCTGATCAGTATTTCCGCTATTGTTAGCTTAGTGTTCCATCTCCCACTTTACCAGTGCCATGTCTGTGCTATCCCAGTTCAGGAACACAATTGCTTCATGAGATCTCTAGCCTTACCAGTTGTCCTTGTGGTAGTGAGTAAAAGGGTTGCATTGCTAGGACAACTGGTATAAATGAATGAATAAGTGCCAGTTTAGTAGAATGTTAATCAAATGAGGAATTGAGATCAAATTGAAAGAAAAGATCAATATGCTCAATGGAGTTTACAGAAAGTATAGAACGTACTAATTGAAAATATTTCTCTTTAGATGGAATCTGCCTGTGTTTCAATTCATGAAGCTCTGAAGTCTGTCATCGATTATCAGACTCATTTCCGTTTGAGAGAAGCTCAAGGCCGCAGCCGAGCAGAGGATCTAAATACAAGAGTGGCCTATTGGTCAGTGGGAGAAGCCCTCATACTTCTGGTGGTTAGCATAGGGCAGGTATTTCTTTTGAAAAGTTTTTTCTCAGATAAACGAACCACCACAACTCGTGTTGGATCATAACTACGTTTGAGAATTGATGCACCATTGCCTCTGTAATATTGCTGTTCTCTAGTTTTAGGTACTGAAGAACTTAATATTGGCAACATTTTTAAAACCTTACTCATACATTTGTTGGGAGGGATGTACAATGCATATCCCTAAACTGTGGAAAGGACACCTTTTTTTATTTGTAAAGGTGGAAAAACTTTGGAACTTGATTTTGGGTTATTCATGTTAAATATTCAACATCAATGATCTACTGTTTTCTCGGTTGTTTATATCTACTCTTCGCACACTAAACTTTGATATTTTTATTCCTTTTAACCATTTAAAAATACTTTTCTTATAGGTAGTTGATATTTTAAAAACTTTAGATTTAATGTCTACATGTATTATGGAGGAAGAAAATTGCCTTTTATTTGCTTATAAGAAAACCAAGTGTGATTAACTGTAGCCCAAGTCCTATTCTGCAGTTTAATTTTATGGGGGGAAAAAATCTACCATAGGAATGTTAGTTACATTGATAAAATTTTCAATCGATATGTTATGGTATAATTTATTTCTCAGTAGCTTGGAAAATGTCAGATTTTTGTTTTTTGAGTTTATTCTATGATTTATAATCAGCTATGTTATTTTTTCATAAAGGCATTCTTACCACACAGAAAGCAGTAAGTTTCAGTAACGTAATAGAGTTTATACAGGCCTTAAAAAAATCAGACTGTTATAGCAGGTGGGATAATTACAGAATTATTTAAGACACTACAAAGGGGAAAATGAAATGGGAAAATCTTTAGTGAGTTATCTGTGCACATTACATTTTCAGTGCTTTTACAAAGAAAAAAGGTGATCTGTTTAATTTTAACATTTTATTTTTCTGGTTCTTACCCTTATCTGGCTTTAATGTCTTTGAATCATTTCCAGATTAAATTGACAGTTGTTAATTATAGTGTCACGTAAGTGCCATACATTTTATCCTCATGGGTGTGATGCACTGAAAAGTTAAGTTTCTTTGTTTTTCTTTTTTTTGTCTTGTACATTTTATTTCTACAGTATCTGGTTAGCAATCTTAAAATGACTTAAAAATGTAGAATGCTGTGTGTTTCCTATTTGGTAATCTTCACTGATTTAATGAATATTCAATAGTGCATATTCTGTACACTATGGGGTTTAGACTGTGTTTATATCTTATAACTTGTATAGATTGAGTTGATTGAAATAAGATTTTGTTCCAGGTATTCTAGAATAGAATACAGGATGATGCAAAATTGTATAGATATTTAAAACTTTTCTGCTTTTTTAAAAATTCTAACTGCTTTTCTGCCATGCCTCTCTTTACTACCCAAAGGTGATGAGTACTCAACAAGACTGTCATTTTGTAAAGATTTTGATATGTGATACCATAGAATATTGATTGGATAGCCATTCTAGTTACTTACTGTTACTAGAAGTTAATTGTTAAGTCTAAGCTCTCTTAAAATGCATATATACACTTCTCGCATGTAAGAGCAAAACAAATTCAAGTTGTCGTGCTTACTAATTTCAGATGCCACAGTGTAGCACGGGTTGAACATGTTTTCAGCCCTTTAATTTTAAGATTTTTGAAGACAAAATAGTACTCCTTAAACAACATTTATCAATGAGTTAAGAAGTAAAGTGTAAGATTTTACATATTTGTCTGTTTGGGTTCTTGTGTTGGAATCGTCCTGCAATTTTATAAGTGTTCATTTATATTTCGATTTGAAAGTTTAAAGCACTAATGTTAATGTGATTGATAAGCATGGGCATATGCAAAATGTCCTTTTCTGGTTGCCCATCTATACTGTTGTGTTTGGATACTTATACCATAATTAAACAGAATCAGGTATAGATCTTACTGAGTTTGGCATAGATAGTGCACTCATTTACTCTCTGCCTCTCAAAACTTTATGATATTAGGCTATTACCACAAATAATTTTTGGTGAAATTATTGAGATATATTAAAATTTTTGAAATCACCACTATTAACCTGTTATAGAAAATAGTGTGGACTTAGCCTGGACTCTTTGTAACTAGCTAAATTTTTATGACTATCTATACGCAACTAGATATGTATGTATAAATTAGAAAATACATATCTATCCAGAAATAAATACTAAGTAACATATTTTTCTTCCTCCTATTACATATTTGTAGCTTGTCATTTCTCCTTAATCTTTTCTTAACTTGTTGCAGCAGTTTGAATTTCTCAAATATTTATGTTTGAACATAATGGCTCAGAATACATATTTGAACATCATAGTTGTATATATTTTTAAAGTAGAATAATAAGGAAGAGTGACTTGATATATAAGTTTATACTAAAATTTCAACTGTGTGAAGATACATTTTAAGATATTACTTTGATAATCTAAACATTCTTTTTTCTATTAAAGAAATAAACGGTTTGTGGTTCACAACTTTCATCCAGGCTTGATGATAATCAACTTTGAAAATAACAGTGGACTGAAAAGCAAATTTATTCTTTGAAAGATTTTATTTAAATCTCTGTACTGTTCATTTTGTTTCAGTTTGTAAATGTGTAACACTTGTAGTTAAATAGACAAAGCAGGCCCTTATGACTATTGTTTCATAAATTAAACAAATTAATATATAAACAATTCAGAGGGGTTTTTCATTTACTTTTGGGAAAAAAAAGATATTTCTCTAAATTAACAGGATTGCACCAATCAATTTCTTGTAGAATAAAAAAAAATTTTCAACAAATTGACTTTCATTTTTTTTTATTAAACATATTTTTTATTTTAAAATTGTGTGGTACAATTAAGGGTTAGGTATACAAATATGCATCGTTCAGGCCCCCTGTTGATAAGGGGTGTCCCCCTGTCCCCAGACAGATAATTGACTACTGTTAATCCCACCTCCCCTCCTCTCCCTGCCCCCCCATAGTTTCCTGCCACTATCAATCCTTTTTATATAGTATTGCGATAGATGCTCAAGGTCCACTTATGAGTGGGAACTTGTGATACTCAGATCTTTGTTTCTGTGAGAGATCACTCAGTGTTATAGACTCTAGTTCCATCCAGGTTGCTGCGAAATTAATGATTTTGTTCTTTTTTATGGCTGCGTGGTATTCCATCGTGTATATGTACCACATTTTTAAAATCCAGTTCTCTTTCAATGGACAGCATGGTTGGTTCCAGGTTCTTGCTATTGTGAACAATGCTGCAATAAACATACATGTGCAGGTATCTTTTTTGTAGAGTGATTTGAGTTCTTCAGGGTTTATTTCCAGTAGGGGGATTGCTTGACTTTGCATTTGTTTCTGTCAAAATTTAAATCTTTCTAAAGCTCCTTATAAATGTACAGCTTGGAGTACAGTTTTATAGCTAGAGTGATTATTTATTTAGTATTTTATTAAAACATCTGAGGGACTGACCAAGAAAGAAAGTTAAACAGAAGTACCACCTCTGTTACTGCCTAGTTTGTAACCTTCTCTTTGCATTCCTTATTGAAAGCTTGTGTGAATTAAAAGAGTTAAGCCATCAGTTGCTCTAAAGAGGTATTAATTTTTAAGTAAATTAACTTTAGGTTGTATGATACCCAGTTGCATCAATAATTTTGTTTTCCTTCATAATTAATGGGGACACTGTAGTTCCTAGGCACAGTTCTCTAAAAGTAACGAGAAAATAATAGTAAATATAGGTTAACCTTTATTGAATGCTTACCCTGTGTTGGCTGCTTTGCTGAGTGTTTTACTTGTATTGATTTAGTTTATCTTTGCAGTGATTCTGTGAAACAGGTTTATTATTTTCATTTTATAGATGAGGAAACTGAGGCATAGAGGGGTTAAGAAATCTGCTCATATCACAAAGTAATTGGCAGAATTTGAACACGAACCATAGCAGTCTGGTCCAGAGCCCTCAAACACTGTGCAGTCTTGCCTTCCAAACATCAGTGAAGGATAGATCTCTGAAGGCTTAGCTATCTTGATTTACTGTAGCTCAACAGCAGTTCAGTGGTTTGGCTTTAGAGTCATAGCCATGTTCAGTCATGGTTGTGTGATCTTGAATTTTGTTAACTGTTTTTCATCTGTTACTGAGGTAGTACCATCTAGTATAATGAGAGTGTTTGTAAAACACTTAGGTTCATACTAGCATATATAAGCACTAAATAACTATAATTTTATCATTGGTCCAATCCTAGTCTCCTGATCTTTCTTTAGTTCCTAAAGTTCTTACTGTGGCTTCTATTCATGTGGCTCTTAAACAATATATGACACAAATATAAGATTGTTTGAATGTTTATCATGCACATAATAGTCTTCTAAAGTTTCAAAAGTGAATAAGACAGTCTGACCTCCAGGAACATAACCTGATTGGTGGAGAAAGAATAATGAGTAACTAATGTTACACAACTAATGAAGCAGAATGGACTTAAAGGTCCAAGGTGTTTACAGGGTGCTAGAGGAAAAAGAGAATATGTAAGTCAAAAGACTTACTCCTTAAGGTGTTTAACTTTGTCTCCCCACAGGGTAGGCCCTGGTTATGTTATGCTGGTAACTGAGTGGTTTAATTTCCAATTTAGGGATAATAGGTATTAGCAAAGTCTACAGATTTTAAAACGTGTTCTTTAACTTTTTTTAACAATAAAGGTGATATTTGATCTCCTGAGTAACTTCTCCATCTTAGGAGCTTCCAAATTCTGGAGGAAAATACAAGAATGTTATTCTATTTTTTGTCATGGTTAGGAATTAGATTCCTTGCTGAAATCCAGCAAAGTTACTAGAAGTAAAATTGGTCTAGCATAATCTGTTTTTAGTGCTAGTGATTACTAATGATCACCACTACCTTAAAAAGAAACGGCAACAACATAAGAATTTGATAAATAGTGGTTCAAAGAATAAAAATCTACTTATACACTCCCATCCTTCATTTTGATGTATTGCTGTTATTTTTATGGATATTTCTTTTTAAAGAAATTGTTATTATACTGTCTATAGCATATTTTTAAACTTAAAATGGTGAAATATATCAATATAGTAGAAGGTATTCAAGGTATACAATTTAATGAAAAGTAAAATTATAAAATACAAACTTAATATAGCCAGAGCTCAAGTTAAGAAATATGACATTGCTAGTGCCTTAGAAAGCTCCTATGTATCCTTTCCTGGTCACATTACTGAATCTCTCCACTAAAGATAACCAGTATCTTGCTTGTAATGGAAATAATTTCTCTCATTCCTTTGTATTTTTACCAGTTATGTATGTATACTAGTTCTCACAATATTTTTTAAAATTTTCTAAACCTTCATAAACATATGTTTGTAAATAACACAGTCACATGCTTGAATGTATTGACAATTCAGATTGTTATCAGCATTTCTAAAATGCTTACTCTAACTTTATGTGCTTATCCATAACTTCATCCGCCAGTTCGCTGGCAGTATGGAACCATGCTTTGAGTAGTACTGATGTTTGCATTCCTTAAAAGCAGTCTAAAATTTCAGTCAAAATTAAATGTTAATAAAATAAAATTTAATAAAGTATTAAATTGTATTTGATAAATAGAATATCATTTTTTGTGACTTACTCAATATTCAGTGTCATTCATGTTAATGTATATGGCTGTAGTTTTCATTACAGTGTCCATCATAATAATATGCCATAGGTATATATCTCTTCTATGAAGGCATTTGAATTGTTCCAACTTTTTTGCTATTTTGAACAAAGCCATTATGAACATCCTGGTATATATGACCTGTTGCACTCATGTATGCTCTCTTGAAAATACTAGCGATGGAATTGTTCAATTTTACTGGGCAATACCTCATATTCCCAAAATAATTATATCAATCAGTGCTTTCATCAGCACCTTTGGAAGTTTCCACATTTTGTATTGTCAGAACTTTAAAACTGCTGAAAATCTTTTGGGCCTATAATGATACCTCATTGTTGCTTAATTTGTGTTTCCATAAGGTAATTTTTTTCCCACATATTATTTACCATTTAGATTTCCTCTTTTGCGAAGTCCCTGTATAAATAATTTGCCCATTTAAAAAAATTGTGTCGTTTGACCTTTTTTAGTTAATAAGAATTATTTCTATGTTCAGGATACTAATCCTTTGGTTATCATTATTTCAAATGTCTTCCTACAGTTCTTTATCTTTCTGCTCCTAGTGAAATGTGTCAGTCTTTTTCTCTATTGATGGTATTTTTGTATCTTGTTTAAAAATAGTTCCCTCTCCTGAGGTCATGGATATCTTCTCTACTATGTTCCAAAATAAGTATAGTTTTGTCTTCTACTTAAATTGAATTTTGTGTATGGGCTGAGAGATAGGTAACCAGGTTCTTTTTTTTTTTTTTTTAATTCTCAATTCTTGAAAAGTCATCTTTCTCTATTGATAGAACAAGCCAGTTCTTTCATCTATTAAATGCCCATATTCACATGAGCCTATGTCTGGATTCTGTTTTATTCCATTGATCAGTTTGTCCATATACTATAACATATTGTCTTAATTACTAATGCTTTTAAAAGTCTCGCTATTTGATAAAACAGGTCTCTTTATACCTTGTTTTTTAAGATTTTAGCTGTCATCAATTCTTTGCATTTTTTGTAAAGATTTTAGAATTAGCATGTCAAGTTTCAACAAAAGAAAATAAATCTGTTAGGATTTTGATTATGATTGTACTTGGTCTGTGAGCAAGTTCTTCTTTATAATATGTGCATTTTCTGGTGAATTAATGTTACTGTGCCATTATAAGGTCTTCCTTAAATCTTTGTTTAAAGTTTCATAATTTTCTTTGTAGAAGTACTCCTTACATATATTTTGTTAATTAATTTTGTTTAATTTTTTTTTTGATGCTCTTATAGATAAAGTTTTTTATTATTTGTTGCTGGTAGGTGGAAATAACACTTTTATTTTTTAAAAATAAAATAGTGTCTTTTGTTCATATAGAAAATTTAGAAAAATAATAAAATAAAAATCATCCATAGCCTCATTGCTCAAAGATAGTTGCCATGAAAATAACACTTTTAAATTGATTTTTCTATTCAGCAACTTGCTGAATTCTCTTATCAGTTCTAGTCATTTATCTGTGGATTCTTTTGAACTTTCTGTGTATACAAGTGTATTATCTACAAGTAATGACAGATTTGTTTGTCTTTCTATTCCTTATACCTTTTATTATTTTTCTTTTTCTTGTCTTACTTCATTTGCAGGGACTTCTAGTACAATGCTTAATAGAAGTGATCATATGTAGGCATTCTTGTTTTGTTCCTGTTCTTTGGGAATGCTTTTAAAGTATCCTGTAAGCATTTTATTAAATATAGAAATTTCCCTTCTAGTTTATTAAGACTCTTAGTTTGCTAGGAGTTTTTATTCTTAATAATCATAAATGATGTTGAATTTTATCAAAAACTCTAGTTATTGAGGAAATTATAATTTTTGTCTATATTCTGTGTTTATTGAGAAAATTATAATTTTCTGTCTGTCAATTATGTGGATTGAATTTCTGTTAAGTCAACCTTCTCTTCCTGGGGTAAAAGCAAGCTCGTGGTGATATGATGTGATTTGTTTTTAATAGCTAGATTTAGTTTGTTTTAATTTTTTTTTTTTTTTTTGAGTCGGAGTGTCACTCTGTCTCCTAGGCTGGAATGCAGGGGCATGCTCACAGCCACTGCAGCCTCGACTTGCTGGGCTCAGGCAGTCCTTCCGCCTCAGCCTTCCGTAGCTGGTACTACAGGCATGCGCCACCATGCCTGGCTATGTTTTAATATTTTTGCTTAATGTTAAGGCTATATTAGCCTTATAAAATGAGTTGGAAAGTGGCTTTCTTTTCTTGTTTCCTGAAAAAGCTTGTATATAACAGTTACATTACTTCCTTAAATGGTTATTAGAAATCATAAATGAAGTGTATTTGGGGCCTGGTATCTTTATGGGATACTGATTCCATTCATTTTTATTAATTGGATTCAGGTTTTCCATTTCTTGTGTAATGCTGGTAAATTTACTATTCTTGTGAATCTTTACATTTCATCTACACTTTCAAATTTTAAATTAGACCAATGTTATTTCTGTCCACTTTTAACATACGCCATAGCTATAATGATACTACCCTGATACTTAAAATTTGTACCTTTCTTTTTTCCTTGACCAGTCCTACCAAAGGCTTATCACATTTATTGTTTTTTTTTACAAAGAGCCAATATTTTTGTTGTTTCTCTGATTTGCTGTGTTTTTGTTTTATTGATTTTTAGCTTTTTATGATTTTCTTGGTTGAGTTTAACTTGTATTTTATTCTGATTTACATATTTAAAGCTATAGCTTTCCATCCACATGCTAATTTATCTGTTAGTTTTCTATGCTGTGTAACAAATGACTACAAATTTATCAGTTTATAATAGCATACTTTCATTATCTCACAACTTCTAGGGGTCAGGTGTCTGGGCGTGGCTTAACTGGGTCCTCTGCTTAGGGTTTCACAAGGCTGCAAGGAAGTCAGCTGAATTGCTTTTTCATTTGAAGCTAAGGGTCCTATTCTAAGCTCATCAGGTTGTTGACAACATTCAGTTCCTTGTAGCTATAAACTGAGGCCCTCAACTACTTGAGGTGGCTCTTGTAATTAGAGTCTCTTCTTTCAGGGAAGGCCTGAGTGAATTCACTTGATTAGGTTAGAGCCACCTGAGATAATTTCCCTTTTGATTAACTTAGAATAAACTGAATAGGGACCTTAATGCATCTGCAGAATCCTTTCTCTTAGTAAGAAGCGAGTTATAGGTTTATCCACAAAAAAACCTATGGATATGGGGCTGGGGAGGGATTTGGGGGACTGTCTTAGAATTCTGTCTACTACCAACTCCATTCTACACATTTGAATATCCAGCATTTTAGTTATTCATTAAGATTTCTTCTGGGCATGCAGTAGCCTCAGAACACTTTAACTCCGCTTGCCTCCCTCCTAACTTATATGCTACTGTTGTCACATTTTTAATCTCTTTAATTGTTACCCACAAATTTGCCATCTTCTTTACTATTCATTCCTTTGCTGTGTCCTTGGAGTAATTTTTCTTTCACCTGAGGTATACATTTAGAATTTAGTGTGGGTCAGCTTGTAGCAAATTCACTTTTTATTTTTTGAAAATGTCTTTATTTTGCCTTCTTTTTTGAAGGACGTGCTTTGCTGGGCACAGAATTCTAAGTCTGTGAATTCAGTCTCACTCTGTCACCAAGGCTGGAAGTGCAGTGGCTCACTGCAGCCTCAACCTCCTGGGCTCTGGCAATCCTTCCACCTCAGCCTTTGAGTAACTGAGACTGTGGGTGTGTGCCACCACATGTGGCAAATTTTTTGTAGAGTCAGGGTCTTACTATGTTGCCTGTGCTGGTTTCGAACTCCTGGGCTCAAGCAGTGCTTTTACCTTGGCCTCCCAAAATTCTGGGTTTATGTGCTTGAGTCACCACACCCAGCTGATGGTCATCTTTCCATTGTACTCTTGACTTCCATTGTTGCTATGAAGAAGTCAGCTTACTAATCTGCTCTGTTGAGACTAATCCATCTTTTTTCCTCTGGCTGTTTCCAAGATTTTCACTCTAATTGATTTTCTGCAGTTTCATTATGCTGTAAATAAGTGAGGAGTTTATTGTATTTTTCCATTTGGGCTTTATTTGGCATCTTGGATCTGTGGGTTGATATAGCAATTCTGGGACATTCTCACTGATAATTGATTTGTTCGAGTTTTGTTTAGAATTTTACATGTATTCATGAGAGATGGTAGTCTGTAACTTTATCTTTTTGTAATGTTTTATCTGATTTTCTTGTATGATACTATGAAATGAGCTAAATCAGTTAATAAAATCAAATTGCTAGCAAAATAATAATATTAACCAGCATACTCCATTTTGTTTAAAACTTTCATCTTAGTTACCTGCCTGACCTAAAAATCAGTGTCTACGTGTGATTACAGTAACGTTCCCATGACCACAGACCCCCAGCTTTGTCTCCTTTGGGCAGGTCATGCTGTTTCCTGCTGACTGGTACAGTTCCATGCTGACTGGTACAGTTCCATGTGATTGTATGCTTTGTTAACTGCAATCAGATGTTACGCGCTTTGACATTTTCATAGTTTGTTCTTATATTCTGTTAGTGACCTAACCAAGGTAACAACTCCATTGTATAATGATTCTTCTTCCTTGTCTCTATGTAACTACCTTAAACTATGTCTTAATGGCAGAACTTCAGGGACTTTCTGGACACTGGCTATACCTAGGATACGTAGTACATAAAATTAATCAAAGCTCCCTAACAATCAAAGTTCCCATTTTGGTTGCCAAGTTGTTAGTGGGGGGGTGCTATGGTCACTAAGTTGCTATGTAACCAATGCTGCAAATTTTACCTATAAAAGCTTGTCACAAACTGCACCAATTTGTCAAGAGTTATTTTTCCTGGCGTTTGCCTGCTCTTGACCCGCGTGTTAATAAAACTCTAATTAATTAGACTCAGCTTGCTGGCATGACTTCTCACTTACTCAGTCATAACAACTAATGCTGGCTTGATAGAATGATTTCAGAAGTATTCCCTTCTGAATTTTTTGGGAGACTTTGTATAGAATTGGTATTATTTCTTCCTTGCATGTTTGACAGATTTCACCAGAGAAGCTAAGGGATTGTGGTGTTTTCTTTGTAGGAACATTTTTTATAACTTTATTTATTAGACTTACGGCTTTTAAAAGGTTATCTGTTTCAGGCCAGGCATGATGGCTCATGTCTGTAATTCCAGCACTTTGGGAGGCTGAGGCAGGAAATCACTTGAGACCAGGAGTTCAAGACTAGCCTGGGAAACATAGTGAGACCCTGTCTCTACAAAAAAATTTATAAAGTTATCTGTTTCTGCTTGAATGAGTTTGTCTTTTAAGGATTTTTTCCATTTCATCTAAACTGTTGAAGTTATTGGCAAAAAATTATTTATAATCTTATTAACATTTTAATATCTGTGAGGTTGTCATATCACCTTTCCCCTTCCTGATACTGGTAATTTGGGTCTGATCTCTCTTTTTTCTTAATCTGGCTGAATGTTTATTTGATCTTCTCAATAAAACATCTTTTGGCTTTATTGACTGATTTTATTGTTTTTGTTTGTTTTCTATTTTGTTAATTTCCATAATAAAACACAGCAATCATTACTCTGTAGCTAGTCACAAAGCTTAAGTTAGTAATCACAGCTGCCTTCTTGTATCACATATCATGTTCCTCTTACCTTCCTCCAGGATTTTGACTAGTGGGATTCTTTATCTGATGAGGTGACCCAAATCTTCATCTCTACAAAGTTGAGCTCCAAGGGGGCCTGTCTTTAAGATAGTTTTCTACTTACTAGGACTGCAGTTTTCTACTTACTAGGTCTGTTAGAACTGAGAGGCATTTCAGTGAATTTCCTAGGTTCCAGACATACCCTTCTTGTTTTCAGTGTATAATAGCAAAACAGTTTTTCTCTGTTAACACATTCACATCTGGCAAATTTTTCACTTCCTAATACTGAGAGCGGGTAAAAATTAAAAAAAAATCTGAAGCTGGTTTCCGCAAACTTCTATCATTAAGCACAAGTAAAATGATCTTTTCTAAATTGTCACCTTTTTCACAATACAGCTGAAAGTTGCAGACATACCCAGTATTTGCCTCAGACCCCACTCTGACTAGCATTCTGTACTTTGTATTTTTATTCGAATTATAAACCCGAAAAGACAGCGTGTTGCGATGAGGTAAATTCACATCAGTGGCAACCAGGAACAAAATTTGGAATGACATAAATTCACATAAGCGGTCGGGAATGAGTTAACTAGAATTAGTTACCCTAGCCATTCCATTGACCTTTTCTGTTGGTTCAATGGCATGAGGAACCCCAAAAGGCCAGGGCCAGTCTCAGCTCCTAAATTATCAGAACTATGACTGTTTCCTGATGGAAGTGTTCTACTCTTGAACTCTAGAACTTCCAAACCCACTAAGCTTAACATTGTCTGAATGGACAGCAAAAAGTATTCAAGTAGATTCTTAGGTAAATAATGAAAGGAAGCACTCCTTTTTCCACCCTTTGGTCCTAAGACCTTTGTGTCCTTGTGGTGGGGAGACAACACCATATATTGTCTACTTGGTAAGTTAACATAACACATGTTACGGGACAGTACCCCATCTTTTCGTGTCTCCCAGATATCTGTAATTGAGCTTTCATTTTGCTACTCAACTGCTCTGTCAAGCTGGCTGCTTCTAGGTGATAAAGCGTGTGTTAAGACCAGTGAACTTGATGGCAGCAGACTTGGGGAGGTTCACCTCAGCAAGAGAGAGCCAGCATTCTCCAGTTAAAGTTGGAAGTTACAATTCTCAACCCATACCTGGAATCAGGCTCCTCTTGACTCCATCGCAAGAAAGAATTCAAGGACAAATCACAGAAAGTAAAGAGCTTTAATTTGAACTGAAGGTGTACACTCAAGAGAGGAGTGCAGGAGATCTCCAAGAGTGATAAGCTGAGCTGGAGGGTAGGGAGCTGGCTTTTATCTATTTTTATGTGTCAGTTTCATGTGAGTTACAAGCCACAGGAAGTTTGTGTCAGTTATTAATAGGGGAATTTGTGTCAGTATCACATTAGTTACAAGTCACAGGAAGTTTGTTTGTTTGTTTGTTTTGAGTTGGAGTCTCACTCTGTTGCCCAGACTGGAGTGCAGTGGCCGTCCCCAGCCACCACAGCCTCCATCTGCTGGGCTCCCGCGATCCTTCCGCCTCAGCCTTCCAAGTTGCTGGAACTACACGCACGCGCTACCACGCCCAGCTAATTTTTTTTGATTATTGTAGAGATGAGGTCTCACCAAGTTGCCCAGGCGGGTCTCGAACCCGCGGGCTCAGGCAATCCACTCATCTCAGCCTCCCAAGGCGCGGGATTACAGGCTGAGTCACTGAGCCCGGCTCACAGGAAGTTTCTTAACCTCCAGCTCAGTAATTCCACCCCGCCCCCCATGCTAGCTAGCCTGCTTCCTCTCTCCCCTCAGAGATTTCCAGCCCTTTATTAATAAAGGATGTTGAGGGACAAAGATTTGTCTTCTGTAACTGTTTAAATGCTGATTTATCCTGCCAACTTGGAACACAGAAACCCCTGGCTATCTGATCTTAGGGTTTAATAGGGATGGAGATCTTGGGAGATAGATCTGAGTCCAGGAATGGGTGAAATCCTTGCATGATTATCATCTTGACATGGATCTGTTGTAGCCTGGAAGACACAAACATGCAAGTTAAGTATGCATGGGCCAAAGATTAAAAGCAGCAGGTAGCTACTAATGGACCTAGAAATGATGAAAGTCAGGTGACACTGGGAGGGCATTTTTGATAGCTGACCAGATGTAATTAGGGTCAGTGTCTTGGTTGTATCTCTGCAGCCAGGTAGCTTGTTCATATTAATATATTTTTTGAATGTTAATTTCAACTTGCTCAGAATTATTAATGAAAGTATAGCAAGTTTTATTAATAACAGCGTAAACGCTGCCGGAATTTGCCAATAAATAATCTAAAGACAGCCTGTTGTCAAGGACTACATTTGCCAAAGAGTCTACGGGTTCTCAGATATTGTTTAATGCTTGGCCCATGTTGAGGTCTAGCACTTCTATGGTTTGGGTTACATTTCTTAAGGTTAACTCAATGTATGTAAAACCACCCCAAGGGGCTACTAACCTTAGAGCTGTGCCCATTCCTGCTAGGAAAGTCCAATTGCTCTTTTGTTTCATTGATGAGTAATGTTATAGATGGTAGTACCTATTTCATTTGGTCGCATGAACTCTTGTGCATTCACCTTGGACTTGTACATTGTTAGTACAGGAATACGCATTGGCAGTTATCAGGGCCTGCTTATGAGTGAGAACCTTTGATATTCAGTTCTTTGTTTCTGAGAAGTTCACTTAGTATGATGGAGGGACCCAATCTTGAAGTATAGTCACTATACTCAGCAATGGTGATACCAGATAGCCTAGGTGAAGACCAAAGTTTTGAATCTCTATCACTGCTGCAATGGCCACTTAAGACTGACATCCACAAGGTAGTTTTTGTTCCCCTTATTACTGAAAGCCTTCTCCACCTGGATGCCTCCTGTTAAGAACTTATGTGGGACATGAGTATCTTCACAATCTTTGACCATTTCAGAAGGCTTGTCCATAAGTCTCTAACAGATCTTGTACGAATTTTAATTTTGTTCTTTCCAAGTACCTAAACGCTGGATAACTCATTAGACACTGACTGTGAGTTAGTATATTTATCTGTTTCCTTCCTTTCTTGAATATGGAAAACCAGGTGTATAGCTAGAAATTCTGCCTACCAGGAGGGTCCCTCATCCACTTCATTAGCATATGGATCTGAAATTGTCTTGCTTGTTTACATGTCTGTCTGTCCCCCAGATTAGAATGTAGACTTTTCACGAGGACTGGGACATCTCTTGTTCACACTATATTCAAATGCCTAGCACACAGAAGGCACTCTAAATATTCATGGCATAAGTGGTTGGTGCATTTTCTTGAAAATTTGGAGACAAAATGTTAAGCAATTAAACTTGTAGCCAATCTAAAATATTTTTAGATGACTACATTATGAAGAACAATGCAGAATTTGATAAATTTGAAAGATAAAATTGAACAGTAAGTAAACTTGCCTGTGACACTGGTGATCTCACACTTATTTATGCATACTAGCTTACTATTGGTGGTCTCCTTTGAGGATGGTTAACTGATTTTCTCTCCCTTGGCGGAGAGTAGGGATTGCCCAAGAATTAAAAGGGTAGAGAGGAGGATTCTGAATGAAGGTTCTAAGATTGAAAGCCTGAGTTAGCAATGGTAAGATTAAGTTTTTGATTTCATAAGGCTTTCTATGCTTCTTTTTTGTTCTCCCTTAATTACTTTTTTGTTCTCCCTTAATATTCAGTGGAGTTCCATTTCTTTCAGTTGTGGAAAAGGAACCTGAGAAAAAGGATCTTTCTCTGGGTGGCTTTTGGGGACAGGGGCTGATGTGCTGCCCACCCTTGGCCAGCGATGGGGTTGGTTACAGTAGAGTCCCAAAGGGACAGGAGAAGTCAAGACCATCTTGGGGAGCCAGGAGAGCTGCGTAACTGAAGGGGGTCTTGGGTCGGTTTGGTCTGTAAGGAGGAAACAGTGGAATTCGGAAAGGAATTCCTCTCCGAAATTCTCCAGGCCTCTCTTAGAGGGGAGAATGTTAAGAAAGAAAGGGGCGGGGCGGGGAGAGAAGCGCGGGGAGAGTTCACGTTAGCCTTGGGGTCAGTTCCCCATTGCGATTTCCCCTCCTCCGCCCTTCTCAGCCAGCTTCTTCCTTGTGCCGAGATTGATCTGCGACGTCAATCCTGACTCGCAGCGACCCCTCGGGAGCGGGGGTCTCGGCGCGGACCGTCGCCTGGGACGGTGAGCGGCGACCTCCAGGGGTGAAGTGGCAGCGCGGCTGAAAGGACGTGGGGACTCCGCGGCCCAGACTTCCGCGGCTCGCGAGCACGGCGGGGGCGCGGCCGTCGCCGCGGGCACGAGGTTTGTGGCCCGCGGCGTCCCGGAGGGGCCGCCGACGGGGCTCGCTCCACTGGAGAGGACGGCGGAAAAAGCCGACTGCGGTGTCGCAGCCTGCAGGCAAGTACCAGGCGCGAGGGCGAGGCCGCCGCTGGGGACACTGAGTGGGCGCGGGGACCGACCGTCCAGCCCAGCCACCTGCCCCGGCCCACCCGACCCTGCGCGGGGCGCGGGCGCCGCTTGGGGGGGCGGTAGCGGTGGGAAGGAGGCCTTCCTGTCACCCCCCTTAACTCTGAAGGGAAAATCCACGCAGCTGTCGGCTTTTAAATGTTTCCTTTGGACTAGAACATCTATTTTTTGAAGGGAACCTCAGAACCCTAAGCAAACAGCCCAGCGTCTTAAATGGCCGGAAGTTTCCGCAGGCACACACAGCACGTGCTGAAGGTGTTGGTTTGAGTTTTCTTACTTGGCTTCTTGTCAAAGCTAGTTTTGACAAAAAATAATTGGGGCTGGCAGTTGTGAACTAGTTTCCAATATTACATTAGGACCCTCCCAGTTTTCCATGGTAGTAAACTTTTTTTTAAAGTTAGTCTTTAAAAACATCCTTACATTTAACACTTTTAAGTAGTGTGCTGGTTATGAATGGATTTAAGCAACTCCATTTTATATCTCATTTAAATCAGAAAATAGGTGAGTAGGTATAGAATAATGACTTGCCTAGAATTGAAGTAAATGTTACTTGTATGTCCAGCTGGGACTTGGAGGGTAACTTAAATTTATACTGTTGAATCATGAGCATTCATCTGTTGAGCAATTTGCTCCTTTTATGGTATTTTAAACATCTATAGGTTTAACAAATATCTACTGTTAAATCTCTTATCTTTAACTGCCCCCCACCACACATCCCATTTTAGTGTCCAGTCCCACTTCTTTGCTCCTTTTTATTAGAAACAAAAACAAAACCTCTTTGAAAGATTTGCCTCTGAGTTTCTATTTTCACTCTTATTTCTTCCATTCCCTCTGTCTCAGTCGTTTTGTCCTCATTAACCCCTACGTGTTCTGGACGCCAACAGTGACCATATTGTGAAATCCAGTATCTGCACATGATTCTTTCTTGATCCCTCAGTAGCATTTGATATAGTTGATCACTCCCTCCTCCTTAATATTCTTTTTTCTTCATTAATCTTCTTCTTCATTTGGCTTCCAAGTCACACATTCTTCTGCATTTTCTTTCACTTAATTGGTGTCTCAACCATTAAGCGTTAGAGTGCCACAGGGCTCAGTTCTTGGCCATCTTCTTTTTCTAACCATACTTTCTCTCAAGGTTATTTCTAATTTCTATCCCAAGCCACATTCCATTGCTATAAATAACATCCATTAGCTGATGGCTTCCAATTTTTATCTCTAGCTTTACTTCTCTTCTGAGCTGCAGATGTGTATATCCAGCTGTTTACTCAACATCTCCACTTGGAAGTCTCATGACGTTTAAATTTAGTATGGACAAACAGAAGTACTGATACCACACCCACTTCCCCCTCAGCTACTTTCCTTATTTTAGTAAACTGCCTCAGTTACTGCCATTAAAGCAGGCTGAAACTCTAGGAAATCATTCTTGACTCCACTTTTTAGCTCAGACCCCACATCCAAGCATCCAGCAATTCTGTTGATTCTACCTTGAAAGGATATCTCAAATCTACCCACATCTCCCTCCTTCTCTAACCTAAGCCACAATCCTCTTGTACTTAGATGATATAAAGCCTCTGCTTCTATTCTTGCTTCTTTATAGTCTTTTCCAAACAGCAGTGATTTTTTTTTTTCCCCAGACGTTACCAGTACTTTCGCTTCCCTTCAATCTTTATGATGGCTTCTCATCAGAATTACAAAAACCAAATTCTTATAATGGTTTCAGAGTCCTGTATGATCTAGCGTGGACCACTTCTCTGAACTCATCTCCTAACTTCCCTGTCACCTCCCCTACTCTAGTGATACTGACTGTGCTCTGCTGTAGCCTTTGCCTGTAGCTGGCCTCTGCTAAACCATGCAGACTGTACTCCCTCACTTCCTTTGTTTCCTGGTTGGTATGCTGTCTCGGTTTCAGTCCTGGTGTAACAAGATCCTTCTTAACTACTGCCTTATGGTGTGGGTTGCTGTTAGATACTGAATGTTGCTCTCTAGTATTCCATAAAACATTGTTGGTTGCTTTGCTTCTGATCTCTAATACTAAAAATACACAACCATTTTTCTCTTGAGCCTCATTTTGATATTTAAACAGTTTGCCTTTAAATTCCATATTGTTTTTTTGTTTGTTTTTTTGTGTTTTTTTTGAGTTGGAGTCTCACTCTGTCACCCACACTGGAGTACAGTGACTGCTCCCGGTCACCGCAGCCTCAACCTGCTGGGCTCCGGCGATCCTTCCCTCTCAGCCTTCCAAGTAGCTGGAACTACAGGCGCGCGCTACCACGCCCGGCTAATTTTTTGATTTATTGTAGAGATGAGGTCTCGCCAAGTTGCCTAGGCGGGTCTCGAACCTGCGGACTCAGGCAGTCCACTCACCTCAGCCTCCCAAGGCGCGGGATTGCAGGCTGAGCCACCGAGCCTGATTTGAAGAAGATTTACCCATTAATACCAGGACTTTTTTTGTTGTTTTTGAGTCCGAGTCTCACTCTGTCGCCCAGGCTGGAGGGCAGTGGCAGGCTCACAGCCACCACAGCCTTGTCCTGCTGGGCTCAGACAATCCTTCCGCCTCAGCCTTTAAAGTAACTGGAACTACAGGCACCCGCCACCACACCCAGCTAATTTTTTGAACTGTTGTTGAGATGAGGTCTCGCCAAGTTGTCCAGGCTGGTCTTGAACTCCTGGGCTAAGACAATCTTCTTTCTTCAGCCTCTCAATGTGCTGGGATTACAGTTTGAGCCACCATGCCCAGCAATACCAGGACTTTTAAAATATAGTGGTTATTTTGAAATATAGAAAATGAAAGAATATGAAATATAGATTCATTTTTGGACAGAGTTTTACTCTGTTACCCAGGCTGTAGTGCAGTGGCATGATTGCGGCTCACTACAGCCTCGACCTCCTAGACTCAAGTGAGCCTCCTGCCTCAGCCTCCTGAGTAACTAGAACTACAGGGGCAAACCACCACACCTGGCTAATTGTTCTATTTTTGGTAAAGATGGGGTCTCACTATTGCCCAGACTGGTCTTGAACTCCTGGGCTCAAGTAATTCTCCTGTCTTGGCCTCCCAAAGTGCTGAAGTTAACAAAACCTGTGTTTAAAAATAGAAAACATGGGTGGGCATGGTGGCTCATGCCTCTAATCCTAGCACTTTGGGGGTCTAGAGGTGAAGAGTTTGAAACTAGCCAGGGCAACATAGAAAGACCCTGTCTCTAAAAATATAAATTAAGAAAATTAGCTGGGCATGGTGGTATGCACCTATAGTCTAAGCTACTCAGGAGGCTGAGGTGGGCGGATTGCTTAAGCCCAGGTCACACTACTGCACTCCAGTCTGGGTAACAGAACAAGACTCCATCTCAATTTTTAAAAAAGAAGAAAGAAAGCCTAAAAAATACTTTTTTATTTACTAAAAAAACTTTTTTCAGATTATATAATCATAGTAGAAAAAGTATATATGTGTGCATGTGAAGAATGTACGTATGTGTTTTTACATATATAAATAAATATATGTATGTACATACACATATATGTGTGTGTGTACACACATATATATGTATACATATATGTATATATATACATACATATATATATATATCCACACATATATATATATCCACACATATGCCATCCACAAAGAACCAATTTATCTTTTTGGTGTACAGTTGACCCTTAAACAACACAGCCTAAACTGCATGGGTCCACTGATGCATAGATTTTTTTTCAACCAAACGCATATTGAAAATACAGTATTCCAGGGATGCAAAACCTACATGTATGGAGAGACGACTTTACATACGGGTGGATTCCACTGACTATGAGACTTGAGTATGTGCAGATTTTGGTATACATGGGGGTCTTGGAACCAATCCTCTCTTGTATACCAAGGGATGACTGTACTTCTTGCCAATATATTTTCTCTGCATTTTGTTTTACAAAGCTGAGATCATACTGTATATGCTGTTTTATAGTCTGCTTTTTTTCACTTTATTACATTTAATTTCATTTTCATGACATGAGAAGCATTTTCTCAGGTCATTAAAATATTTATGACACTCATAAACATTTTTAATGGTTTAATAGAATTCAGTCATATGAGTAGAGTTTATGTTGCCATTTCCCAGTTTGTTGACATTTTGATTGTTTACCTCCAATGGCATTTTGGCTAGCCTATGATACTCTGTACAAGGCCTCTTAGGATAAAATATAGTCATGTAATTCATACTTCAAATTTGCAATAAAATGTCTCCATAGATCCCATGACGGAAGAAAGCTGAGCAAGTCTGAGAAACTGAAAAAAAGACCTGTCAACCTAGCTATCAGACAGAAAGACTCTGTAAAGAAAAGTGATATTTGTTTGGAAGTGGTCACTGCAATAGGAATACGTGTACCATAGCAAACTATGCATATTCAGGGAGATAAAGAAAGACAAAGATTGTTAAAGGAAAAATGAGACGGATTACATCATTGTTTTGAGAAAAAGTATTCTTGTCCACAAAGATCCATAACAAGGGTGGTGCCAGTCCAAAGTTGGACAGGAAGTTGCTGGAAAGACGTTTTCACAGAAGTATTCTTTGTGTAAGTTTGTAATAGTCTTTGTGCAGGTTGTGCCTTTTGCGGTCTTCTATGATAGCTCTTTTTATCAGGCACTTGTTCATAAGCATCCTCCCTTTTTGACCTTCCCTGGCTCTTTTTATCAGTGTTTTTTTTAACGCAACTGAATTCATTTGATTCTCACAACTTTCACAGATCCATGGAGACCATGTGCAGGGAACTGGAAGAGCAAAGGGAGAGAAGCATGTGATTAGGATGGAGCTGAAGGCCATGCAGGGCATTATTTTTCCTATTAAGACATTTTTATTCTGAGCACAGTAGGAATCCAGCCAGGGTTGTAAATGAGAGTAATATGATGAGGTGTATGTGTTTTAAAAGATCATCCTGGCTGCTGAATGGAGAATGGATTAGATTGGCCAGGAGTAGGAGACCAATTAGGAGGCAGTGCAGTAGGCCAGGGGAGAGATGTCGATCTAGAGTGAAAATGTGGACAGAGAAAGTGGAACAATTGGAGGTTGTCTTTTGGAGTTGGATATGCAGGACTTAGTAGTAAACACTGGGAAATGCAGATGCAGGAAAGGAAGAGAGAGGTGTCAAGGTTACCCCAGGTCTCTGGTTATAACTGGACAAATGATAGTCACATTTACCATGGTGAAGTCTGGGGAAATGGGATGGCCAGAAAGGAATCAAGAGTGTTGTGTGATATCATAAGAGATGTGAAAAGGATATTAAGGATATACAGAAGAGGGGTACTTAATTAAACTTAGACATAAAAGGAAATGTGATCCTTTATCCTGAAGTGTAAAAGGAGCTATTCATGTAGATGAATGGGAAAAGGCATATTCTAAGCAGATGGAACATGGAGGCAAGACTTGGCATTTTAGAGGATTGCAAACAGGTAAATATTGGTGCTCCAACAAGTAATGTGGTAGGAGTAGGTGCTATGGATAAAAGCAGAGATTGGATCATAGAGGACCTGGAATGTTATTCTAATAAGATAGACTTTTTTCTTTTCTTTTCTTTTCTTTTTGAGTTGGAGTCTCACTCTTGTCGCCCAGGCTGGAGTGCAGTGGCACGCTTACGGCCACCGTAGCCTCGACCTAATGGCCTTAGGCGATCCTTTTGCCTCAGCCTTCTAAGCAGCTGGAACTACAGACGTATGCCACCATGCCCGACTAGTTTGTGTGTGTGTGTGTGTGTGTGTGTGTGTGTGTGTGTGTGTGTGATTTATTGTAGAGACGAGGTCTCACCAAGTTGCCCAGGCTGGTTTCAAACTCCTAGACTCAGGTAGTCCTCTTGACTCGGCCTCCCAAAGTGCTGGGATTACAGGCTCAGCCATCGTGCCCAACCGACTTTTTTCTTTTCCTTTTTTTTTTTTTTTTTTTTTTTGCGTTGGAGTCTCAGTCTGTCGCCCAGGCTGGAGTGCAGTGACATATTCTCAGTCACCCCAGCATCAACCTGCTCAGCTCAGACGATCCTTCCACTTCAGCCTTCCAAGTAGCTGGAACTACAGGCATGCACTACCACGCCTGGCTAATTTTTTTTTTTTTAAATTTACTGTAGAGATGAAGACTTGCCAAGTTGCCCAGGCTGTTCTTGAACCCCTGGGCTCAGGCATTCCCCTCACCTCTACCTCCCAAAGTTGCTGAGCCACCATGCCCAGCCAACTTTTTTATTGAAGGTATAGGGCATTATCAAATGGCTCTCTAAGCAAGAGAAAAATAGGATGAGTTTTCCAATGCATAAAAGTCTTTCTAGAGATAATGTGAAGGAGAAGAGACTGAAGGCAGTGAGACTAATTGGATATTATGGGACTTTACAATCTAAGGAGGAATAATATAGGTCTTGAACTAGAGCATAGGCATGATCATGGAGAGAATAGGAAAGATTTGAGAAAATTTTAGGAGACAGAATTATTAGCAGGACTAATCCAGGTTCCTATCTTGGTAGGTACGTGGTGTAATACTGTAATTGACTGAGGTCTGGCATATCTAAGGCAGAGAAGATCGAGAAGGAAAGACTGATTGACTGATTGGTCAATTGATCTATCTGTCTGTCTGTCCACTGTCCATCTACGCTACACTTATTGAGTAGCTGTTATGGGCCAGATACTACCGGCTCGACCCAGTAAGCAAGCTTTGGTCAACATAGGGAGGAACTGTTCCAAACCCATTTTGGTGTCTGTCACTTGTATTTGTGGCCCAGCCTCCATAATCACGTCAGAGTAGTGTGCAGAGCCAGGGGTGTTCCAAACCTAGAGAAGAGAATGCCTTTTGGAAACAGGAGCGCTAACTGAGTTGAGTGTACATCCATCATATCAGGTGGAGATGCGCTTTCTACCTTTGAACACTTTCCTAAAGTCATGATATGACTTTAGCTATAGTTTGTTCTAGTTCACACAATTGTCAATAAGTCCTTCCAGGCTCTAGGGGTATTTATGATGCCTTCTTAATGCCAAAGGATTTTCACCACTTCCTAATTGCCTGCTGATCTTTGTATCCTTTCTTTCTTTGATCATTTTCTGAAGGTACTTTCAGCTAAGAAACACCCATCATATTTTTTTTTTCTGATAGGTACAGCCACCATCACTTGTACTTAGTCATTACGCATGAGAACTGTTTGCTAGAAAACTAAATTTTGGCACACAGTAAAAACACTTTGTCAAGCTACCATTCATGCTGAGAAAAATCATTTGGACAACTTTGTGTTTATTGGCTGAGAGCCCATGACAGAACTTAAGTCTCCTTAATGGACTGATCCACTAACAAACAATAACTGTGCTATTTAGTATTTAAACACGTAAATTTATATATATTTACTTATTTAAATTTATAAAAGACAAACAGTACCCTCATGAATTGGTATTGTATAGGGAAGCACACAACTGTGTATGTGTGTGTGTGTGTGTGTGTGTGTGTATACATGCACTTTTAAGCAAGCATATGCAAAGACACATATTCACTGTAATTTTTTTTTTTTTTTTTTGTTTGAGTCTCACTCCGTCGCCCAGACTGGAGTGCAGTGGCCACTCCCAGCCACCGCAGCTTCAACCTGCTGGGCTCCGGTGATCCTTCCGCCTCAGCCTTCCAAGGAGCTGGAACTACAGGTGCGTGCTACCATGCCCGGCTAATTTTTTGATTTATTGTAGAGATGAGGTCTCACCAAGTTGCCCAGGCGGGTCTCGAACCCGCAGGCTCAGGCAATCCACTCACCTCAGCCTCCCAAGGCGCAGGATTACAGGCTGAGCCACCAAGCCCGGCTTCACTGTAATTTTAACACAGAATTGGGATCATACTATAAGTGTTGTATTTTAATTTATTTTAATTTGAGCATATTTTTAAAAGATGAATAAGTAGATATTGTCATGAAGGTCATTTCAGTCAGAAGGAATGCATTTCAGGCACGTGTGAAGTTAGTCCAGAAAAGGATGGATATCATAACAGAAGAGAAAAGGACCAAGCATGCTACTCACATTTTTGAAAAACTTTTAAATATAGTAATAACATGCCGGACTTGGTGGCTCAACCTGTAATTCCACTACTTTGGGAGGCTGAGGCAAGTGAATTGCCTGAGCCCGCATGTTTGAGACCAGCCCAGGCAACTTGGCGAGACCGCGTCTCCACAATAAATAAAAAATTAACCGGGCATGGTAGTGTGCACCTATAGTTCTGGTTACTTGGAAGACTGAGGTGGAAGGATCGCTGGAGCCCAGCAGGTCGACGCTGGGGTGGCCATGAATGTGCACTGCACTCCAGTCTGGGTGACAGAGACTCCACCTCAAAAAAACACTTACAAAAATGAACAGAACAAAGTCTGTAGTTGAATAAATTTTAAAAAACAGCATCAACACCCATGTAACTATTCTCTGGCCAGCAGTCATTTCTCCTGACATTATATGTTATAAAGATTGTCCTTTTTTTATTCCTCTGTAGTACCGCTTATTGTAAATCAAGTGTCTGTATATGTGTGGGTCTGTTTCAGGCTCTTTAACCCATTCCGTTAGCACTTTGTCTCATATTTTGCTAGTATTATACCGCCTTTGTGTTGTAGCTTTATAGTAAGAGTTGATGCCCAAGAGAGCAAGTTTTCCTATCTTATTCTTCACAGATTTATTGACAGATGTATTGACTATTCTTGCCCTTTGTATTTCCATAGTAGTTTTTGAATTGGTCTTGTAAAGCCCAATTAAGAAAAGTCTTGTTGAGATTTTGACTGTGATTGCATTGCATACATCAATTTAGAGATAATTGACATCTTTACTCTATGGAATCTTTTAAACAATGAGTGTGATTTTATATATATATGAATTATTATATGTATATATACATATATATGTATATATGCATTTATGTAGCATTTTAAAAAAAATTTATCTCACTAAAATTTCTGGGCAGAAGTCCTGCCTATTTTTGGTTAGACTTATCCCACTCATTTGATATTTTTTAATCTATTGAAAATGACCTTTTTTTGTAATTTTACTTTCTCTTTGTTGTTGACCTACAAAAATATAATTGAATTACTTATATTGATCTTATTATATCCAATAATCTTGCTAAACTTTATTATATTTTAGTAGTTTTTGGTAACTTGTAAATTTTCAGATGAAGAAAATTTTCAGATGAAGAAAAGTTTTCTAAGATTTCTTAAATTTTTAAAAAAAATTTTTTACACCAACAAAGCAAAGGCAAAGCTAAGAGTTCTTATAATGAATGGATGTTGAATTTTATAAAAAATTTTTATATCTTATTCTGTCAGTGTGATTACTTATGTTGTTTGATTTTTACTTGTTAGATCAACCTTGCATTACTAAAATAAACCCAACTTGGTTGTGATGTGTTACTCTTTGTATAAAAAGGATTTTTTTTTTCCTTGAGTCAGGGTCTCTCTCTGTCATCCAGGTTGGAGTGCAGTGGCACACTTATGGCTACCACAGCTTAAACCTTCTGGGCTCAGGCAATCCTTCCACCTCAGCCTTCCAAGTAACTGGGACTACAGGTGTATGCCACCACAGCTGGCTATTTTTTTTATTTTTTGTAGAGACCAGATCTCGTCAAGGTGACCAGGCTAGTCTCAAACCCCTGGGCTCAGGTGATTTTCCCACCTCTGCCTCCCAAATGCTAGGATTACAGGCGTCAGCCACCATACCCAGCCCTTTTTTTCCTGATGTTTTGTTTATGATTTTTGAAGTAATAACCATGAGTTAAATTGATTTGTAATTTCTCTTTTTTTCATACCAATTTTTGATGCCATGATTATTTATGCTAGCCTCATAAACATGAGTTGGGGAGTGTTTCCTCTTTTTTAGTCCTCTTGTTTTATTATTTCTTCTCTAAACATTTGGTAGACTTCCCTGGTTACCTTTTGAGCCTGAAGTTTTGTTTGTGGGGAGGTTTTCAATTATAAATTTATATATTTAATTATAATTAAATTATTCAGATTTTTATTCTTGTGTTTGTTTTGAGACGTCTGTTTCTAGGGATGTGTTTATTCATCTCAGTTTTCACTTTTGTTGGCATATGATTGTTTATAATAATCTCTTATTACATTTTAGTGTCGGCAAGATCATTAGTGAGATCTCACTTTGATTTCTAACCGGTTCTTTGTTCTTTCTCTTACTGTGTATATGACTTAAGATTGGCAGCTATTTTCTTTTAGCACTTAATTTTTATTTATTTATTTGAGTTGAGGTCTCACTCTGTTGCCCAAGCTCGAGGTCTGTGACAGGATCATAACTCATGGCAGCCTCCACTTCCAAGGCTCAGGTGATCCTTCCACCTCAGCCTCCTGAGTGGTTGGGACTACAGGCATGCACAACCACGCCAGCTAGTATTTTAATTTTTTTTGTAGAGATGAGTTCTTATATGTTGCCTAGGCTGGTCTCAAACTCCTGGGCTCAAGCAGTCTTCCTGTCTTGGCCTCCTAAAGTGCTCGATTACAGGCATAAGCCACAACGCCTAGCTTCTTTCAGCACTTTAAAGTTATTGTTGTTTCTCAGATTGTTGTACCTTTGAAGATAATCTGTTTTCTCTTGCTGTTTTTAAGACTTTTCTCTTTGATGTCGACTTTTAGCAGTTTTACTGTGATAGCAATGCTAGGTGTGGATTTCTTTTTATTTTTCTTGAGGTTCATAGGACATCTAAAATTTGTGATTAGATATCTTTCAGTCATCAAATCACAAATTTTGTATTGCAAGGGTTTCACATTACCTCTCAAATTATTATGCTCCTTTCACTCTTTTTAATTTGGAACTCAGTTTATACACTTTTTAGACCTTTTCGTTGGATGACTCTCATGTATAACTTTTATGTGCTTTCTTGTGTTTTTCATTCTTTTCATTTTTCTGTACTTTAAACTGAAGGGTTTCTTCTAGCCTTTTTTCCAGTTTATGAGTTCTTTCTTCTGTTGATCTAATCTGATGTTAAACCCGTTCATTCAGTTCTTAATTTCAACGATTCTATTTCCTTAACCAGCCATGCTTTTTTTTAAAAAAAAGGTTTCAATTATCTGACAAAATTCTCAATTTTATCTTTCATCTTCTTGAACAACCACAAGTATTACTAAAAGTTTGAAATCCACATACGTTTGTTTCTATTGTTAGTTACTTTTGCATGTTCCCTCGGCTTCTTCAGAGAGAATTTATCTTTGCTTCTGCCAGGTTCCGGGCAGCAATAGAAATCTGTGATCAGCCGGGCTCGGTGGCTCAGCCTGTAATCCCGCGCCTTTGGGAGGCTGAGGTGAGCGGATTGCCTGAGCCCGCGGGTTCGAGACCCGCCTGGGCAAGCGAGACCTCATCTCTACAATAAATCAAAAAATCAGCCGGGCG
>CAUYQG010043637.1:0-11838 GCA_963574415.1 Tarsius wallacei | reverse complement strand
TCTAAAATCCATCCATCCTTCAAACTCAGCTCAAAATCTTCCCTCCTCCAGGAAGGCTTTCCAGATTACCCCAGCTAGGATGATTCCTCTTTCTCAGAAACCCTATACCAGCACTGTCAGCCTCTCTTGTCTGGCACATATAACACGCTGTATTAGAGTATTGCTTACCTCTTCTTGTGTACCGGTCTTATCTGCTTAATTAAAATAATGGAAAGTGCACCAGGGACAGGTTCCAGAGAAGTGAAAAGTGGGCTCTATTCTCAGCTTTTTTTTTTTTTTTTTGAGTTGGAGTCTCACAACAACTCCCGGCCACCGCAGCCTCGACCTGCTGGGCTCCGGCGATCCTTCCGCCTCAGCCTTCCGAGTAGCCCGAATTACAGGCGCACGCTACCACACCCGGCTGATATTTTTTATTTATTGTAGAGATGAGGTCTCGCCAAGTTGCCCAGGCGGGTCTCGAACCCGCGGGCTCAGGCAATCCACTCACCTCAGCCTCCCAAAGGCACGGGATTACAGGCTGAGCCACCGAGCCCGGCTTATTCTCAGCTTTTGACACTAACTGGCTGTGTGACCATGAGCTGGCCAGTCTCTTAGCTTCTCCAATGCTCTCCCTAAACATCAAGGGATCTTAAATAGAAAATCTCTAAGGATTTCTGGATAAAATGTTCTTGGAACAATATCACAAGCTGTTTAAGGGGAGATGGAAATCTTATACAACTTTCACCCCATACCCTCTAGCCCAGTATCTTCTGAAAAACAGATGTTCAAAAGGATCTAGCCATTTGAGAAGCCTGAACATCAAACACCTTAACACGAAAGCAAAGGCTCATAAGGGAGTTGTAACCTTACAGTAAACTTCAGAGCCTATTTTAGGTAACACCTCCTTGTCCATACCTTAATCCTTCACAATTAGAAGATGGTAACTAAATGTCCTAACAGGTGACAGAAGTTCCTTTTAAGCAAGGAGCGGTCACTCACAGCTGTAATCCCAGCACTTTGGAAGGTGGGGGGGCGAGAGGATTGCCTAAATCCAAGGGTTAGAGACCCGCCTGGGCAACTTGGTGAGACCTGGTCTCTACAATAAATCAAAAAATTAGTCAGGTGTGGTAGTGCACACCTGAAGCTCCAGGTACTTGGAAGGCTGAGGCAGAAGGATCACCTGAGCCCAGCAGGTCAAGGCTGCAGTGGCCATGAATATGCCACTGCACTCCAGTCTGGGCGACAGAGTGAGACTCCAACTGGAAAAAAAAAAATTAGCCAGGTGTGTTGGTGCGTACCTGTAGTTCCAGCAACCTGTAAGACTGAAGTGGAAGGATTGCCCAAGCCCAGCAGGTCGAGGCTACAATAGCTGTGAGCATGCCACAGTACTCCAGCCTGGCAACAGAGTGAGACATCAACTCAATAACAACAAAAAAGAAAAAAAAAGTTTCTTTTAAAAATTGACCTATCTAGCTGGGTGCAGTGGCTCACGTCTGTAATCCCAGCACTTTGGGAGGTGGAAACAAGAGGATTGCCCGAGCCCAGGAGTTTGAGACCAGTCTGGGCAACTTGATGAGACTTCATCTCTACAATAAATCAAGAAAAATTAGTCAGGGGTGGTGGCGCACACCTGTAGTTCCAGCTTCTTGGAAGGCTGAGGCAGAAAAATTGCCTGAGCCCAGCAGGTCGAGGCCACGGAGGCCGTGAGCATGCCACTGCACTCCAACCTGGGCAACAGAATAAGACTCCAACTCAAAAAAAAAAAAAAAAAAAAAAAAAATTGACCTGAGTCATTTACAGGTAAGAAAACTGAGAAATGAAGCACAGAGTTATGTGCCCAGACATACAAAGTAAGTGACTTGCATGTAGAGATTAGAAGCAGGCCTTCCAAATTCCTGCTGCCTCTAATTTCCAGGGCAAACCTGAAAGTGTAGGGAGCTGAGGACAAAGGAAATGGCATGTATTTTTCACGCCTCTGTCAGTGCAGGGGGCCCAGGGCTCAGAACCAGGGAAAGCTTGTCCTAACCTCACTTACTTTCAGCATCCAACACCACAGAGGACCCAACAGTTTTGTACTAAGTGGTAGGTGACTGGTATCTTTCCATGTTCTCTGATGTCCAACTTGTACCAGCCAGGAGAGAATGACAGCCCAGGCTGTGGTGCTGGCAGCTTGAACCTCATTCTCCCAGCCCAGCACAGAACCACACACACAGGCGGCCCTGAACTTTGCCGTTTGAAGACCCTGCCTCTCAGTATGATACCTTGACCTTTCCTTTATTATTCTTATGATGTTCTGAGGTAACAGCCTACTCGTACCTGACAAACGAATTCATACATTAGAACTAGAATTTTAATGACAGATGAAGAATGAAGTGAGAGAGGAGAGAGACTAAGCTCATTTCTAATAAGCTCACCTATAACCACCTTTCCACTCACCACTTTTCTTGTTTTTTTTTTTTTTTTTGAGTTGGAGTCTCACTCTGTCACCCAGGCTGGAGTGCAGTGGCACACTCACAGCCATGCCAGCATTGACCTGCTGGGCTCCATGATCTTTCCACCTCAGCCTTCCAAGTAGAACTTGGAACTACAGGTGCATGCTATCACACCTGGCTAATTTTTGATTTATTGTAGAGACAAGGTCTTGCCAAGTTGCCCAGACTGGTTTCGAACCAGCAGGCTCAGGCAATCCACTTGTCTTGGTCTCCCAAAGTGCCGGGATGACAGGCTGAGCTACTGAGCCCAGCCACTCACCACTTTTCATTACCATTTTTACCACTCCTTCAATTACCATCTACCAAGAAAAATACGACCTGAGACCATGATGGTGCCTTTTTTCCACTACACCTTATTTTAATAACATTATAAAAGCTTCAATAAAGGATGTGAGAAAATTGGAATCCTTGTGCATTGTAGGTAGAAATGGTGCAGCCACTATGGAAAACAGTATGGAGGTTCTGCAAAGAATTAAAACTAGAACTACCACATGACCCAGCCATCCCACTTCTGGGTATATACCCAAAAGAACTAAAAGCATGATCTCGAAGAGACAGCTGTATTCCTAGGCTGATTGCAGCATTATTTACAATAGCCAAAGGTAGAAGCAACGTCAATGCCAATTAAGGAATGAATGGATCAACAAAATGTGGTACATACATACAACAGAATATGATTTTAAAAGAAGGAAATCCTGTCATAGGCTACAACATGGATGAATCTTGGGAATATTACGTTAAATGAAATAAGCCAGTGAGAAAAAGACGAATTCTACTTACATAAAATATCTAGAGTATTCAAACTCATAGAAACAGAAAGTAGAAGGGTGGCTGCCAGGAGCTGGGGAGGGAGGAAGTGGAGAGTTATTGTTTAATAGGTGTAGAGTTTCAGTTTTTTCAAGATGAAAAAATTCCAGAGATCTGTTGTGCAACAATGTGTGTAACAGCACTACTAAATTTACACTTAAAAAATAGTTAAGATAGTAAAATTTATGTTATGTGTTTTTTATCACAATTAAAAATAAAAACATGTTTAGCCTAGGCAACTTGGCAAGACCCCGTGTCTACAATAAATTAAAAAGTAGAACGGCACGGTGGCACACCTCAACCTTCCAAGTAGTCCCAGCTACTTGGAAGGTTGAGGTGGAAAGATTGCCTGAGCCCAGCAGATCAGGGCTGAAGTAGCTGTAATGGTGCCACTGTATTCCAGTCTGGGCGACAGAATGAGGCTTTCACTCAAAAATAAAAATGCACTACCGGGCAGGGGAGGAAAGAGTAGATCTAAAGCCATTTGTTCCCTGTCTATGACTCTGATCGAACAAAACGTTCTCAAACGCTGTCAACCAGCACACCGATCCCTGCAAGCCCTACAAGTCCTATCTTCTGTCCTTAAGAGAAAAGATCTTTACTGGGAATCCTGCCAACTCTCATTTTACAACAAAGGGCCTCATAAATTAGTGATTGCCTCCAAGCCTCACAACTGTGTGTAGTGCTGTAGAGTTTATCCATTTCCCACAGAGCTGCTACTAGTGTCAGACCTTATGATCTCTACAAACCCAACCTTCATGAAATTGTTCAAAGACCTTATTTTTCAGTCAGCAACTCGGAGACTGAGTCCTCGAAACACAGAGGAAATCAGCTGGCAGTTTAGAATTAGCAGCAACACATCACATGCAGGCTGGCAGGCACCCACACACTTTAGGGATATTTCATACTTTGGCAGATATGAAACAAGTTTTCCTCACTCTGAAGGTTTTGTGATATCCTCATCATCAACTGGAAATACTTAGACTTGCCCACCCAGCCAAAGAATACTGATATCTGGCTGGACTCGGTGGCTCAGCCTGTAATCCCAGCACTTCGGGAGACCAAGGCAAATGGATTGCCTAAGCCCGAGGGTTGGGACCAGCCCGGGCAACTTGGCAAGACCTCCTCTCTACAATAAATCAAAAAATTAGCTGAGCGTGGTGGTGTGTGCCTGTAGTTCCAGCTACTCGGAAGGCTGAGGTGGAAGGATCACCTGAAACCAGCAGGTCAAGGCTGCGGTGGCCATGAGCATGCCACTGCACTCCAGCCTGGGTAATGAAGTGAGACTCCAACTCAAAAAAAAAAAAAAAAAAAAAGAAAGAATACTGATATCCTGTCAATGTGGGTAAATACATAATTTGCTGTCAAGGATAATTTTGGTGTAATAAGGGTTCATGAAGCAACGGACTGAGGTACTGATCAAAAAATTGTCCTTGTAGTTGGCCTAATAAAGATTATGGAAGGACAAATGGCAAAAATCCTTACACAGAAAAGAAGTCTGTAATTTGAAGTGATTATAATCAAAGTTACACTAATTCTTGTTAATAACACTCTAGGAAAGCCTGCATTTCTGACTCATCAAACATAAAACATTAATGAAAAATTAACATAAGACTAGGTCTTGAGTCAGAGTCACAGGGCATTTATTATCCCCCCCTCCCCCCCAGAAGGACAAAGGTTGCTATCATTCCTATACCAATACACAGTATGTGCCTCACTGTGTACACAGAAACCACCAGAAAAAGAGACCCAAACTTAATGTTGGTAACAACAGGACGTCAGTGTGTTAACTCTCCAGGAGCATACACAGCATCTTAGAGGTCTAAGGGCCCTTAGAATCCAATCAGCCCAACCCCTCCTGCTGCGTTTTTCAGATAAGGAAACAGCCTGAGAGAGGCTGGATGATTTCTCTAAAGTTACAGCTAGCAAAGACCAGTGATTTGCAGTAACAGCATTGATACCATCCCCGTCCCCCAACGGTCTGAAACCACTTTTGTAAATGCCATAAAAATACTTTGTTACCTAAAAAAAGTTTTCCCTAGATTTTAATGCCCATCTGCCAGCTTTTTCTAACAGGAGAGGAGCAATGGGATATAGACATGTTAAACACAGTTACACTTGGCTAGTATCTGTCACTTAGTGGGGTCATAGGGGACCTTTGCTTATTTAACTTCATCTTTCCTTAAATAAAAGCTGACTCCTTTGAAAATTATTGTTCAAGTTTGTTTGCACAGCCTACCAAAAGTCCTATCTAGGATATATTTTATATCTCCATATTTTATCATTCATACTGTCATATCTTTTTAGTATACTATTTAGTACGAATAAATGTTTGACTTTTTTAAAAACAGGTTATTAGGGCTCCCTTTTTAAACTGGCCATACTTCTCTTATGCTTGACAGTCAGAAACAAGAAGAAATGATTCTCAGTCTTCAGCCTTCCTGTTAAATATAGGTAGTGTTTGGTTCTTTAGGGAAAGGTTTTAATAAGTTCAATTACCACTGAGGTCACAAATGAGATACTGAAAGTATCTCAAAGTCTTATTCACAATTCTCTAATATGGAGTAATTGTAGGGAGAGGTACAAGACTATTTTCCTCATGAATTAAAGGGTATTATCAGAGCCCTGCAGATACTTAAGTGAAGGAGGGCAATTTCCAAGACGGCTGGAGAAGGCAGGTCAAAGATAGGCATCAGAAGCTTTCAATTACCGCCCTGGAACCCAGAAGCCTCTGATTTATATTACCACGAAAGTAGGCTGGGGCAAATAACAACCTCAGAAAAATCTCAGATTGAAATCTGTAAAATGGGGGATAATGCTTTCCAAAGACTGCTATTAATATTACAGTAATATTCTATAATGTTCTCCAAGATGAAAGTGATACACAAATTTTAAGTATTATAAATAATCCACCTGGAAATCTAGTAATATTTCTTCTTTATTATCCCCTGATACCAAACTACAGCTGTCTCAACAAAGAGAAACAGAGCACTAAAGCTAAATAACCCCCACGAAGGACCAGCCCTCTTCCGGGAAGGGCCAGCCTGTTTGACTTGGATTTTCTACAGAGTATGTCCCCCTCCCTCTCCCTCTCCCTCTCCCTCCAAGGAACACAAGTCTCCCACTCCCATCTCCATCTGTCTCTCTCCCTTCAACCCCACTCATGTTGTTTGGAGGGCTGGGATAAATTTATCAAAAGTTTTAAAATATTTTCATTGCACTTTCCCATAAGTCATTCTCTTAGTACCTGTTTAGGACTATGCAGGGCCGTTTAAATGTGCACTGAGTGCAAATCTAAAACAGGGAAGTACAGTGAGGGAAGTTATATGGGGGGGACCCCAAAAACTTGGAATTTATTAAAATGTGTGTACTTATTCTTACATTTGTAAACTTCAGTCACCTTCAAAGTATTTTCCGTTTGATGCAATACATCTGTCAAGACACTTTTTCCACCATTCAAAACAGTTTTAATGCCTTTTCTTATGTCGTTTTTTGTTCCATCTCTTCCACACAGGCAAAATGTTTCCTTTTGAGGACTTTTTTCAACAGGGAAACAAAAAAAAAAAGTTGCTTGGGGTAAGACTGGTCACTCGGGAGAGTGGGTTATGTCGTTCTTGGTCAAAAACTGCTGAACACACACTCATCACGTTGTTGGCGGGTGTGCACGTAAATCATCCATCATTAAATGGGTAAACACATTGAAAGAATCTCCAAAAAAATTCACCGAAGCCAAACGCACCTTCTCACAATGCTAGCTGGCATACTTACCTAGTTGGAGAAGCCCATACTACAAGGGGTCTGCCCTCTAAAAAATAATTCTGTCTTTTTTTGGGACCCTCTAATAAATGTGAAGAGCATATTAACTTAAAAAATGAAGCCCTTTTCAGTACTTTTCCTGCCTCCCAAGAGAAGGACTGAGAGTCACAAATGCCTTCTAACCAACAAAGCAAACAAAGGTTCCAGTGTCCTTAGGCCATCAGAACCTGTGCCCTTTGAATGTACCTGCTTTTGCACCTTGACATCTGATCTTCCCACCTTGTATTAATGTAATATTTCTCAATATGGGAGGCCTCCTTGCAGGGAGGAGAGAGGAGCACTCCCCTGAAAAGATTTATTTTCATAATGAAATGTTATATTTAATGCCTCATATGTGTGCCTACTATGTGCCAGCACACAGCTAGGCATCTTCCACATGAAGTTCTCACGACAATCCCATAAGGTGGCTACTATTCTCAGTTTATAGGAGTAACTTGCCTATGATCTCACAGCTATTAAGTGGCAGAATAGGGACTCAATGTAGGCCTCCAAGCCTCTGATACTTAGAGTATTTCTCAACATCAGCCCTGAGACGGACAGTCCTGGAACCCTAAATCCAAACCCAGGAACACCCAGGTGCTCTGGCCTCCCTTTCCCATCCCCTTGGAGAGCAAGTTCCAGATGTTCTAACTCAACCCTTTAAGTCCTTGCTTTATAAAGCTCTTACCCATAAACTTCAGTTTCAGGCCTTTGTCTCTTCCCTGGAAGAACAAAACAGTCTCCAAAAACGTCTTTCCTTCCTCTGACCTCCCTTCTCTGTAAGCCCCTCTTCATAGTGTGTCCCCAGAGGGATCCTCCTGAGACAAAAGTCAGATCCCACCATTCCCACCCACATCAGTGGTTCTCAGGGGAGGTCACCCCGGGGCCTCAGGACCCCCGGGGATGGAAATCCAGGGGCGGCCCTTGGCTTTATCTAGGGAAGCTCCAAGTTTGCAGTTTTACATGTTGAGATAACAGTTTTCTATCTGAAAATAAAATTTCTCCTGGGCTACATTTTGGAAGACACTGGCCTACAGGGTAAACGCTAAACTCCCTGGCATGAAATCCAAGGCCCTCCGTCCACTCCCATAGGCCCCCCTTGAGCTCCTTCGGCAGATTTCCCCATGGCTCCCTGAGAGCCAGGTACGTGCATCCCATTCATGGCACTGCTTGGCCTGAAATTCTAAAAGCAACCAACATCACCTCTCCTACGTGAAAACTGAAAAATCTTTTCTGCCAAAAACAGACTCGTCTCTGTATTTCTAACACAAATCATGGTGCTGGGCACACAGTAGGTGTTCAATAAATATTTACTCATTCATTCACTAACAAATGAATGAAACAAAAACATCAAAAAGCACTCATTCTAATAAGCATGATTCACAAAGCTTAAAAATAAGTAGACCTAGGGCCTGCTCAGTGGCTAAGCCTGTGATCCCAACACTTTGGGAGACCGAGGTATGTGGAGCCCGTGGGTTCAAGACCAGCCTGGGCAACTTGGTGAGACCTCATCTCTATAATAAATTTTTAAAAATAAAATAAAGAAACCCTGTAAGTGTCATTTTTTTTTTTTTTTTGAGTTGGAGTCTCACTCCTCACTCTGTCGCCCAGACTGGAGTGCAGTGGCCGCTCCCGGCCACTGCAGCCTTGACCTGCTGGGCTCCGGCAATCCTTCCGCCTCAGCCTTCCAAGTAGCTGGAACTATAGGCGTGCGCTACCACGCCCAGCTAATTTTTTAAAAATTTATTGTAGAGATGAGGTCTTACCAAGTTGCCCAGGCGGGTCTCGAACCCGTGGGCTCAGGCTATCCACTCACCTCAGCCTCCCAAGGCGCGGGATTATAGGCTGAGCCACCGAGCCCAGCTCCGTAGGTGTCCTTTAAAACACCTGTGGTATCTGCTACCACAGGGTACTCCAATGCTATTAGCAATAAAATCAAATGAACAGATCAATACTAGCATTTTATTTTTTTATTTTATTTATTTTTGAATTGAAGTCTCACTCTGTCAACCAGGTTGGAGTGCAGTGGCACTATCACAGCTCACCGCAGCCTTGACCTCCTGGGCTCAGGCAATCCTTCAGCCTCAGCCTCCCAAGTAGGTGAGACTACAGGCATGTGGCACCACACCCAGCAAATTAATGTTTCTTTTTTTTTGTAGAGATGAGATCTTACTATGCTGCCCAGGTCTCAAACTCCTGGGCTCCAACAATACTCCTGCCTTGGCCTTTCAAAGTGCTGGCATAAGCCACTGCACCTGGCCAATACTAGCATGTTAAAAAGTGGAATAGAATAGAAAATAACAGAGCATCTCAAGTAGTACAAGTAAACACTGGTTTGTGAAATTTAAATGTGTGTGGCTACACACATAAATATACCCATATACATGCATATTTATGTGTGTACTAGGTGGCCATGTAAAATCTATTTCTTACTGATACTATGGCCAAAAATTATTTCTTTCAAAATCACTAGTCAGTTATAGCTTGAATCACCATGATTCCTCTGACATCCTCTACACAGTTTTTATTTTTATTTTTACTTTTATTTTTATTTTTTTTTTGGAGCTGGAATCTCACTCTGTCACCTAGGCTGGAGTGCAGTGGTATGCTCTCAGCCACCCCAGGGTCGACCTGCTGGGCTCCAGCGATCCTTCCGCCTCAGCCTTCCAAGTAGCTGGAACTACAGGCGCGCGCTACCACGCCTGACTATACCCAGTTTTTAAAAACACCGAAACATCATCCTCCATCATAGAATTCAGGTCAAACAATAATAATTGTGTTGGGTGTGCCAATTAAAACGGCTCCCTGAATGTGAGTTTAAAAAAAAAAATCCCACATGTGGACATGCCTGAAGATTAAGGCTGATTAAATGCACAAAGAAAGCCACACAAGCACACCTGTTAATTCAGTGTCAGGGGTTTTAAGTTTCGCATTAGTATCAAGTGCATCCTCCAGCCTTGCCTCCCCTCCCCTCCATCCTGTATTTCTCAAGGCAGTCTTGAATGCCTCTACATTATTTACAAGCATCCACACTAACACTGGCCTTCCTTCAAATGCTTGAGGACAATGAGTACAATTCCATGGCCGGTGTATTTAGGGGCCCAGGGCAGATGCTGGAAGCACACACTAATCCACTGCAGAGTAACCCATTCTAGGTATATGACTGTGTGTTCACAGTAGAAACATATAAAGGGCTAATACTTTTGTTCTGTACACTTATTCCTTCAAAATTAGTATATAAACAGCTTTTGGGACTGTCAACCCAAGGAACTGTCAAATACATGTCCCTGGCTCAAGAAAAAGGTAAAAACTGACCACAGGGCCAAGATGGCTAAATGACATACTGCTAATGCCATGGATTTAGGAAGTTACTAGATTGTTTTGGCTGTTGTTAACCACAGGGGAGAAAAAAGGCTTAAATTACACATCAGTTAAAACAACAATGCAGCCGGGCTCGATGGCTCAGCCTGTAATCCCGCACGCTTTGGGAGGCTGAGGTGAGTGGATTGCCTGAGCCCGCGGGTTCAAGACCCACCTGGGCAACTTGGCGAGACCTCATCTCTACAATTAATCAAAAAAAAAAAAAAAAAAAATCAGCCGGACATGGTAGCGCGTGCCTGTAGTTCCGGCTCCTCGGAAGGCTGAGGCAGAAGGATCGCCGGAGCCCAGCAGGTCGAGGCTGCGGTGACCGGGAGCAGCCGCTGCACTCCAGTCTGGGCGACGGAGTGAGACGCCAACTCAAAAAAATAAAAAAATAAAAAATAAAATAAAAAAACAACAATGGCAATAACACACTATTCTACTTGTACTCTAGTGTGAGGGACAGATGGCTGTTGTAGGAAAATGGAGGTATTCTAGGTATAAAATACTATAATTATAACATTCTGTTCTCTGTCATGCTTAGCTGCTATATTCACCAACTATCCTATGTCCTTGTCATAATACAGTATTCCAAGAGGAAAACTGTGACCAGTATTTGGAAAAATGAGCTATTAAATTCCCCAAATCCAACTGCTGGCATCCACTCAAGGCTGATGATGGCTCAGAGAAAAAATACCAGGCAAACTGTGGGCTGACTTGGGGTGAGTATTTCTTTAAAGATGCCCTGCACTGAGGGCCTTTAATATCCAGGGAACGTGGAAAGTAAAGAGGCAAAGACGGAAGAGTCCAGAAACATCCCAGTAACCTGAAGAGGAAAATGACAACTAAATAAATCTTTCACATAAGCAATTTTGACCAAAAAAGGGCAAAATTCTAGGGTTAGACCCAGCAGAAAAGGAGGTAAGGTCCAAACACCAGAGCACTCTGCGGGGGACAAAGGACGTCTGATCCATCGTGTAATGGCTTGTATTAGCTAACAAGCGATGCCCCAAACTCCCAAAAGCACCTCTACTAAGTTAACATCCTTGTAGGTAGATCAGGTACTGCAAGAATGACAATTGCAGGGTGGTGGGGGAGGACACAACATCAACAAGCGTACCTGATCTCAAACCAGGCAAAGTGGGGACCAAAGGGAGGCCCAAACTTCACCTGTATGATGAACACTTGTATACCTAATCCTGAATTGTATCCCACATCTTTAAAACAAACAAAAAAAAAATGAAAATCTAAGACAAATATTCTTTGGTGGGAGGTAGATTAAACTCCAGGATCCTAACAATCAACTGACTGTGCTTCTGTTTAGTGCTAGAAAAGAAAAAGTGTTTGTTTTAGCTCAGGCTGCTAAAACAGAATACTACAGAATGGGTGGCATAAGCAACAACAT
>CAUYQG010043635.1:0-16317 GCA_963574415.1 Tarsius wallacei | reverse complement strand
TGTCTTCAGAAACCTTGGTGTAGTTGAACTGACAGTTAACTGTTGTGGCCTAAAGTTCACCATTAAAAGGGGTCACCCAAGCAAAATCATGGAATTATTGGTTATAAAGATAATTGTTGGCACATCCTATGCAATATATCTCAATTGAATAATGGTACCAGATAAATTTATAGATGGGAATGAAGCTTGTGTATCCATTATCATGTGTAATCAATAAACGATTTAATTCTCTTGAAAAAAAAAAAAAGAAATTGACCTTCCAAACAATCCAGTAGTCCTACTCCTGGGAATGTACCCAGAGGAACATAAATTGTTCTGCAAAAATAAAACATAGCAAACAAAAACAAACAAAGAAAAAGACATCTGCACATGCATGTTCTTAGCTGCACTATTCACAATAGCAAAAATATGGAACCAACCCAGATGCCCACTGAAAGTGGACTGGATAAAGAAAATGTCGTACATGTACATGATGGAGTATTAGGCAGCCAAAAAGAAGAACATAATTGACTTTGCAGCAAATCGGATGGAGTTGGAGACCATCATACTGATCTATCACAGAAACAAAGAATTGAATACAGCATGTTCTCATTCATAAGTGGACCCTGAACATTAGTCACAAGGGATGAATCAAAAGTTACTGGACACTGCCAGGGGAGAGGAGGGCATGTAACAACACAAAGTGTTTCTGGTCCCAAACCAGGGGAAGTGAGAGCTAGTTGAAGACCCAAACTTCACCTGCACACAGCCTCTTGTGTAGTTAATCCTTACTTGTACTCTACATCTCTATAATAAAATACAATTGAATTAAATTAAATTTTTTAAAAGGTGCTGCAAACTCCAAACTTGGGGCAGCATCTGCTCTAGGAAGAAACACCTGGGCCTCATAAAGCCTTGCAAAACTTGAGCTGTGTTAGTGAAATTTCCCACGTGAAATCCCTTATGCCCTCTTATTCTCTGTTTTTCCTTCTCAAAAACCTTTCTAGAATGAAGTTACTGAACATTACGGATGGAAATGCCTGGTCACTAAAGCCTTTAAACCAGAGATGACATCTTAGCGGAAGAGCTTGCTCCACTTCTTTGTCCTCCAAGGGACATGGGCAGGGTGGGTCTAGAAGGGCATAATTCTCTTCTAAAGTACCATCTTCACAGGTTAGGACCCCACACAGAGAACCTCATTAGCCCATTCTCATTCTACTACCTAGTAATCTCTTCAAGCACTTCTTAAAACAGTTTTTATCCTCGGCCTAACATAAAATAAAGGAGAATTGAAATGTTTGGTTTTTATTTTATTTTTTCAGAGAAGCATCTCACTCGTTTGCCCAGGTGAGAGTGCAGCATTGTGATCATAGTTCACTGCAGCCTCAAACTCCTGGGCTCAAGTGATCCTCCTGTCTCAGCCTCCCAGAAGTATTTAGTTTTAAAACAACATTGCCTGAGCTTTCGAAAATCTTTATTAGAAAACAAGTATTAGTATTAACGAGTACTGTGTGTTTTAAAGTTTTTCTTTAAAAAAGATTTTAGATTAAAAAATACATATTTCTAAGATAGAAATTTGATTAGAAACTCCCTACAAGAACTAAAATTAAGATATAGAGAATGTGATATACTTTATTTGATGTTCAGCAAACCTACACTGAGCGTCAACTGTGTCCCTGGTGTCACACGAAGGCAGTGGTACAGCACAGCAGGTCACTGGAACCTCTTTCATGGCATAGTGCAAGGGACAAGTGTTGACAAGCCACGATGAACATGGGAGCTTTAGGTCCTGTGGGAGTCTCTCTGGGTGTGGGAGGGTGGGGGCTAAACTGCTCTGGGGTACCTGGGGATGTGCAGTTTCATCTGAGAGGCCGACCAACTTTCTCTTTTAATAAGAACTTCTGGCGAGATTAACTTGTACCTTGTGAAAAGGGGTCATTTTAGGTGTGGTGACATTATTGGTCTTACAAGGAGGGGGAGAAGCTGTGGAAATAACCCCTGACTCCAATTCCATGTCCCCCATCCCCAGATTCACCCATTCTTTACAATGTAGTCAGGGTGTTCTTTCTCAAATACAGATCTTATTATGTCATCTCCCTTGGTTAAAAATCTTTATTGGCCATAGAATAGAATAAGATATTTCACAATCCACCCTAACATTTTCTCCTCATTGTCTGGGGCTATGGGCTACATATCCCATACTTTGACCACGGGCCTTGTTCTTTCTAACTCTGACTTTGGACACGCTGTTTCCCTTGCCAAGACCATGCTGGTCAAATGCTAACCCTCTTTCTATACAAATGTCACCTTCTCTGTGAAGCATCCCTGAATCCCTACTTTCTATCTCTGAGACAACATAAACTGCTGCCCACTTTGTTTAAAAATAATAAAAGAAGAAGGATTCCTGGAACCTTGAAGGAAGGCATTTGTGCAAAAGAAACAGAGGATCATAGCATGGCTAGAAAAAAGCATAAAAGTGATAGCACACATGGGGGGTGTGGTGGAGGAGATGGAAAGGAAGAAAACCAGCCTGGACAACAAAGTGAGACCCCTATCTCTCCAAAAAAAAAAAAAAAAAAGAAAGAAAAGAAAAGAAAAGTTAGGCAGTCATGGAGCAGGTACCTGTAGTCTCAGCTGCTTGAGAGGCTAAGGCAGGAGGAACACTTGAGTCCAGGAGCTGGAGGCTGCAGTGAGCCGTGATTGTGCCACTGCATTCCAATCTGGCTGACAGAGTGAAGACTTGTCTCAAAAAGGTAATAAAATAAAATAATAAAATAAGACAGAAAAGGAAAAAAAAGTAACAAGTGAGTCACAAGACTTTTGTATTTATATGGCTTGGAAATTGAGGAACACTTTTGAAATATTAGGAATTCAGAATGAAATGTTTCTGCACAAAATGCTTTCTGCTAGAAGAGTGGAGGTTCTTGCTGCCAGCTGCTTCTTGATGACATCAGAGAAGAAAGATCTGATAAACTCTGTATTGCATCATTCATAGAGATGAGCTTACAGTGTGTAATGGTGGCCCTGCTGAACTTCATGCATCATAAGAAAGATAATAGTTGATAGAAAACAGTCAAACACTTTCTTGTGAGTCATATGTTAACAGAGGCTCTCCTTTTATGGAATTCACCTTTTTAAAATTATTTTTTTCTCTCCTTTTTTTTTCTTTTAGAGACAGAGTCTTGCTCTGCCACCCAGCCTGGAGTGCAGTGGCAACCTCAAACTCTTGGGCTTAAGTGATCCTGCCACCTCAGCCTCCGGAGTATAGGACTTACAGGCATGCCACTATGCCTGGCTAATATTTAAATTTTATTTTAGAGGCAAGAGGTCTTGCTATGTTGTCCAGGCTGGTTTCAACCTCTTGGGCTCAAGTGACCCTCTGGCCTCAGTCTCCCAAAGTGCTGGGACTACAGGTACATGCCACCAAACCCAGATAATTTTTAAATCTTTTTGTAGAAATGGGGGTCTCACTTTTTGCCTAAGGTGATCTTGAACTCCTAGCTTCAAGCAATCCTCTTGCCCTGGACTCCCCAAAGGCTGAGATTACAAGTATGGGCCACTGTTGCCTGGCCTAAATTTTTTGTTAACTAATAACTTTTGCAAACGTTTTCACTATCACACTTATGCCCTTGTTTCTGGGTGTGATTCATAAAATATTTTAGAGTAGATTTCCTTTAAGATAAGTCTACTTATGTGGATTTTTTTTTTTTTGAAGGATGGTGGGGGAGTGTTTCCTAGTGTTTTTCTCCTGTGTACTTGAACAGATATTACATCTTTAGACACCTAATTATTTGACTTTTGAAAACAGCTCTTATTTACTGGGCAGTAAAACAGTGAAAAGTTAAATTATGGCACCCAATTAAGCAAATTTTTTGCTCTGGTCAACTGATGGGAATGGAAAATATATTCTTTTTTTTTTTTGTCTTTTCTCTAACTTTTTTTAAACAAGTTACTTGACAAGAGGTGTCATTAAGCTGATCATTTTTTTAATATTGAGATGGTAAGACTGAATTTTAGAAACTGTTAACTTTTAAGAAGTGTACATAATTGGGTTTTCTTCCATTTCTCTAGTTTTATTCTCATGTATTCTGTGCTTCATGGCTTTGCTTTTTATTGCCTTCATTCTGAGTTAAACATACAGTCAGCTTGTGGAATTAATATCCAAGATGCTGGGAGAATATAAGCTGCTCTTAACAATGGATCACAATTCATTTTAAATTAGTGAATTCATTTAAATGAATTAATTGGGTCATTATTTACATATGCATAGTTGTTTCCAAATATTGGGAATAAAGGAGTTGGCTCTGAAAATGTTGGCATCTCTGTAACTTAGGCCGAGACATGGCCCATTTTCTCTCTTATATTACAGGCCCATAATTTCCCCAATTACTGCTGCATAGAAAAGTCAGCTTGGTGTTGAGTTGTTGGCAAATAAATGAGATTAGTTGAATTGTAGCATTGCATAGCTCAGAGATAATTGCATTTTGTCATGTGGCAAAGTGATATGTATTGTCAGAATAAGGATAATGATGCAAAACTATCAACCCAACCCAGGACAGAAGAGGAATCCACACTCTTTTAAGAAGACTTATGCATTCCCCGGGCCTCACCTTTATCGGCCTCCATGTGAACTCCAAATTTCCTTACTCCCCTTGGCTCATGTTCACAGGAAAGTCATTTACTGTGCTATTCTTTATTAGGCTTATGTAAGTTGGTATTTACTTTCCCCCCATTAAACTCTTTAAGCATAAATACCATTTAAAATTATTTTCTTATATCTCTCACAGTCAGACTAGCTAAATGTAGAAGAGTATAATGGCCAAATAATCTAATAACCAGCATGTTGCAGAAACACAATAACTGACCTCCTGGAATTCAGGATGGCAATGGAACAGGCTCTGGAGACCCCCACTGTGCCTGGTATGGACTCTTTAGTTGCTGGATTGTGGGAACACCCAACAGGTACTTGAGGAAGGGCTGGAGTAGGCAAGGATAGTGGCTGTTTCCTAATCAGTGTGAGAGCATTTCCATATTTTAGGTGGAGTGTCAACCCTAGATATGGAAAAACATTGTTGTTACTAGAACTCAGATGTTTCAGACATCAGCAGCCTGTGACTAAAGCTATGAGGTCTCACAATTAAGTTCATGAATTCATCCCAGAAAAAGTGCTGCATACCTCATTGCTGAATATCACTATGGTCACCTTCGAATTACTTCCCTAGGGAAGCTATGCACTGATGCCAGAGCCTAGTCCACCCATCAAAGGAATTTTAGAACTCTTCTTCTGGAATGGCCATCAGGGCTGTCATCGTATTACCCTTGATGTCCTGAATGTCATCAAAATGTCTTCCTTTCAATATTTTCTTTATCTTTGGGTAAAGAAAAAAGTATTTGGTGATTAGGTGAGTAGAGAGAGTATTCTAATACTGTTATTTGCTTACTGACTAAAAATTCCTTCACAGACAGTGCTATGTGAGCTAGTGCATTGTTGTGATACAAGAGCTCCTTTGGGACCATTTTTGGATGCACTTTTCTCATGTCAAGATTTTCAGTTAAGATTTTCCTGTTTCCCTATTGATATTTATTTGGTCTGCTATGCTTGTCACAGGCAGCCGATAATTTTGACACACAATTCTATGAATTTTTGCAATGTTTTCATCAGTTCTGCTTGTTACTGGCCATCCTGACCTCTCTTCATCAGTGATATTTTCTCTCCCCTCAGAAAAACGTTTAATCTATTTGTACACTGCTGTTTTCTTTTTGACATTATCTGCATAAACTTGGACTAACATGTCCCTGATTTCTTCCACTCTTGCCAAGTTTAACATGAAATTTGATGTTTGTTTGTTGCTCTAATTCAAGTTCCGACATTCTCACGTTGGTACACAAAAACATGCAACAATAATGAATACCACTCAGCAAGACACCACCATACATCAACACAAACACAGCTGTGAGACACTGATATACCAAAGATGTGAAAACTTACTGAGTTGTTTGTACAGTGCTGCCAAATTAAAGCGCATATATTGTGCCAGGTATTGTGATCAGTTTGATTTATTATTAAAGACAGTCAGAACTATAGAGGAAATTGATAATAGAACTGTTGCCTCCCTGAGTACAAGCAACTGCAGAACTGTGGTGTCCATTAGATACTGATGGACTCTAAGAGTAAAAATAAAATGAGTCATGAGGCTTCAGAATGATGATGGATGATGGGAGGGCGGCAGCTTGAGTGCTAATCCTGGGGTGCATGTGCATATAGGAAGAGTGACAAGACTTCACTTCCTATTGCCTGAGTTATATTTTGTCACATACATCAAAGCAATACTTTCATAAATTAACAAGAATTCCTGTTCTTGAACTTCTTTAACTTTCTCCCATTTCTTGGGGATCAGGGGCAGTTTTCGTAGTCTCTGCCCTGGGGGGCATGGCAGATTTGGTGAGTATAAGAAATCATTGGCCATCTTTTGACTCTGCAGAGCCCAAAGCAGAAACAACAGCCTGGAAATCAAAATTCAGCCAGTTTTTGAAATTAGTATAATAAATATGCAAATTTCAAGGAGTCAGATCTTGGAGGACCAAGCACAGAGTTTTACTTCTTTGTCTTTATTAAAAGCTAAAGCAAAGGACAAAGAGAACCTGGCAAACTCTGCACTGGCACTCAGTCTGCCTGGCAGTGACCTAAAGACACTTCCAATCACATCTTAGTGACCAAAGCAAAGTCTCTTCAGCCAAGGAAGGGTGTGTGATCCTCTTACAGGGTGGGAACTGCAGAAGAGTATACTAAATGCAGGTGACCAGTCACACAGTCTGCCCCAAAGATAAATTCACTTTTAAACAGTCTCCCATAGAGAACAGAGTGGGCATGACTGCATTAATTACTCAATCCCCTCTTGCCTGACACCCCTGGAGCTTAGACATGTATTTTTTTTGTGTATCTGGTTGGACCTAGGAGAGCTAGGGGAAGCCACATCTTGTAGGAATCTTTCTACAGACAAATTTTAGTCTGAAAACAGTTGCAGTCAGTTTCTTTTTTCCCTACTTTTGTCAAGAAGAAAACAACCTGACAATAAGAGGGAAGGAAAAAGCACAAAGTCAAAATGACGACAAGAAATGAAAGAATCAGGCCAGGAGTGATGTATGAAATGTCCTACTTTTGATTTTCCATGTAGGAAACACTTAAAATTGATTTTCAATATCTCCATCAATATTCTTCATCAAGATTGTCTATTTCCTGTGACAGGATGGATATTCTGTTGTTTCCCTCCAGTCTCCCACCTCCCTATTTTCCCTCCCCGCTCTCCTGTGTAGTTAACACTGGCCACGCTCTAAATGCAGTCTAAAACATAGGCTATTTGCATATAATCCAGCAACGACAGAGGACACCCGAATACCCAAGGATGTCTGTGTTTTGGACTCAGTGTAACAAGGGCCTTTGAGTCTTAGACTGTGATAAAATGTGAAGTGACATTTCACAGAAGGCAAAAGCTTCTATTTTTACCTTAGTGTTTACAGATGGCCCCTGGGAGGGTTTGTTGCTGTGTTTCAGGGCTTCCCAGATGTGTCAGATTAGAGACCCACCCACTGGAAACATTTCAGAAAAGCAGTCAGCCACTCCCTGGGGCTTTTCTAATGACTGGCCTCCTTGTCTGACTCCGTTAACTCAGTTAGATGCAGCATGTGGTGTTAATTCAGTGGGGCTAATTAGACCAAGGTCATGCATTTGATTTTTTAAATTTTTCTCCGAGAGAAAACATTTCCAACCCCTTATTGACTAGCTTAAAAATATGTACTATTGTCCTAAGAAAAACAAACATAGTGGGGATATAACTGTATAAACTACAAGTCACCTCTCCCTTCTGGAAAAAATGAGTATTTTTGTGTGTGTTGTGTCTCATCTATCCACATTCACTTCAATTTAATAGGACGGGCATAGGAAGAGAGTTTGCAACAAACCTTGGCTCATTTCAGGTGCTGTTGTGCAGTACTGACAGTGGCTATGTTACTGAACTGCCTGTTGCAGGTCAGTATTTATGATCATTGAATGTGACGGTGACAGGTAATGAGATTTCTCACTGGACAATGGCAGCCAAACCACACACTGCTCTGGATGGCATTGGCTGGGTCATCTGCTTCAGCAAGACTGGAGACTGTGGTTTATGCCTTCCCTTACTTCATTAGCAGCAGATGTTTCCTGGTCTGTCTGGTCTTTCTAACTCCTCCAGAGGATGACCTTAACTGTGCCCCAGCTTCTAGAGTCCACCCCACAGAAATGCTCCTCCGAAAACACGTAGACCTTGAAAAGTGCCACAATCTATAAATTAATATTTCCTCCCTCTTTACTGAATATAATATGGTGTTTCTCCATGTCGTTTTGAAATTTTCATCTGTGCCATGAATAATTTGACTATAAACCTAGAGTAGGTACAATCCAAAGCAATTAACCAAATTCCTCCCATTGCATACTATGAAACCATCATGGCAGCAGATACTTATGTACTAATCTGCATTGTCAAGGAGGGCTTTGCTAACCTAAGTTTGTGTTCTCTTATGTTGCATGTCTATGTCCATCATCACTTTATTGATGGCCTGCACTTGTGAGAGAACATCATAGCCAAGACTTAAATCTCAGATAGTAGGTCTGTTTCTCTGGAAGCCAAGGCTACCTCTGAGAGCTCTTTACAAATCTGTTGGTTTTAGAAACCAGAAAAAAAAAAAAAAAGAAAAAGAAAGAAACCTTTGTTCTGTGGTCATAAAACTCCTACATACAACCAGGTCACTTAATGATATCTGCAATTGGTCATTAAGAGAATCAGCCCAGAAAGTGCTGATGCCTTGTCCCATGCAAGGGTGAGTCAGGCTATTGAATCAAGGATACCAGTAATCTAGGAATCAGAAAGTCTAGGGTTTGCTGAATCTGTGCCAAATCTCTTTGTGCCTTATTTGGTAACCTGGCTGATTTGTATAGTAATTCAAGAATCAGATCTCTTCTCTAGATAGATTTAGAGAAAAGTCAGACCTTTGTATCTAGTGTTTAACATCTAGGAATTCAACCAATTGCAGATAAAAAAATAAAACAATAATAAAAATACAAATGAAAACACAGCGTAAAAACTAGTTACTGGCATTTACATTGTATTAGGTACTCTAAGTAATCTAGAGATGATTAAAATAACCCTAACTCTAACCCTTACCTTAACCCTAAAAGTTTAGTATTTTTAAGCACCCTGGAAACAATCCCTTGTGGATACTGAGTGAGAGTGTACTAAGTAAACATATTTTTAATATGCTTTCATCTTGCCTTGTTAATAAACCCACCACTAAATCCTATTTTATTTCACTGATGCCTCACCTTCAGCAAGTACTCTTCTGCGAGGACAGAGATAAAGTGTGCTCCTTTACCTGAGGGCCTTTTGAGGAGAAGACGGCTGTAGGTGCTGGAAACATCAGCCTACTTTTATCCTTCTCCCATTCCATCACTAAAGGAAACAAAATCAAAAGAAAGTCTTTTACACACAGCTATTATGTTACCTGCTTGATTGATTTAGTGCTTTACTTGATGTTTAGTTTAACCTGATTTCACCAGCTTAAATAATGTTGCAGAGAATCAGGAATAAGGTATATAAAGCATTAAGTTGAAGAGTGGAGGTGAAAAGAAGAGGAGAACAGGAGATCCTACATTGCAGCATTGATTTGCCAAAGCTTCCCAAACCCTCGGAAAGCCTATCATATTTTCAGTGAATATTGAATTCAGCGGTGTTTTAATGCTTTAAAAAGTCTATCACTTCTACAGTGGCGCCAGTCTCTATAACTGCTGCCCAGTCAGTTAGCTGCTAGCTGCATGTGGCTATTTAAGTTTAAATACATTCAAATTAAATCAAGTTAAACATTCATTTCTTCAGTTTCATTAGCAACATTTCGAGTGCTCCATAGACACATGCAGTAAGTGGCCATAGACTTGGACAGTGCACATAAAGGACATTTCCATCATTGTAAAAAGATCTTTTGGATGGTGCTGTTGTACAGAATTGGAAGGTCAGAATCTTCAGTCAGCTGATAAAAGCGCAGTACTTTTTCTGGAAATTTTTTTTTTTTTTTTTTTTTTGGCTTGGTGTTGAAGTAAGAAACTGCTGCTTGGCTATTTGTGATCATAGAATACGGCAAATAAATGTTTTCTCTTTATATTGATTAAAAAGGTGTAGACAAAAGCAGAGTATCAATGTTATTGGATTGACATGTATGTATGTTAGGCATTATACTGGGTGCATTAAATTTCACCTCACTTATGACACAGTTGACTTATGAGAGAGGTTTTATAGTTATCTCCATTTACCCAGGTCCTAAAATAATAAGTGGAAGAAAAGAAGTTCAAATTCAGCTTTGTCTGACACCAGAGTTGGCCCCCCAATCATGAATCAAACACACACAATTATTGTGTAAAAATAAATATTACTCTCATTAGTACCTTCCAGGTCCTAAATATTAAGTTTTAAATTTGCTTTTATATGATTTGTATGGAATTAAGAACTGGATTAAAAAGAATTGATATCAAAGCAGGATTTGAACAAAGTTTGCCATGATTAAAACTCCTTTTTCTGTTTAAAAAAATCCTCCCTTCAGGACAAGATGAAAAACATTCAGGATAAAATGTGTGTAGATTAATACAATCTTCAAAGAGACTGAGGTAGGAAAGATGTAAAAGAAAAAACAGCAAAAAAAAAAAAAATCCAACCATTTGGTCTAATTTTCTGGTAGTGAGGAGTTTTCTTATACTTGTCATGCACAGTTTGAGAAATTCAGTGTTCAAATAAACCAGCTGAGATATATGGAGAAGAAAAGCCAGCACATCTCAGATGTGTATAAAGGCTCACTTAATTTCAAATGATTAGATTACTGAGATGCAAAGAACAGAGGCATGTGGCTAGTCAACTCTTTTCTTATGAAAAAAGTAATGAAAGATCCTTTCACCATAAGCTGTCAGGCTATAGTTCACCAAGAAATATTTTTTCTACAGTAATGAAGTATTTTAACAGAGTCTGGATACAGCCTGTTTGCTCAAAAGCTGTCTGAGAGCAGTAGACAAAGTGGTTAAGAACCCTGGCTTTGAAGTCAGATAGACTTGGGTTTGAATCTGGACTTTAGTAGTTAGTTGTGTGGGCCCGGGTAATCCCATCTCTAAGGATGAAGACATCACCACAGTTTCTACCCCACCTGGTTGTGGCAGGAACCAGGTGAGAGGCTATCTATAGAGAGTTTCATACTCTTGCTATACTCAGGGTTAGCTATTAGTATTAGTATTATTATCAGTAAGTCCTTTTTATTGAGACCAAACTGCCTCATTTAGCTAGGACTTATTAGTCTAATTTTGTCTTCAGGATTCACAAAGAACAAACTGACTCTACTGCACCACGGCAACTAGTCCAACACACCAGTCAGATTTAGATCTCTCAGCCATTCCTTATATGACAAGATTTTCTAATGTGATGCTATTCATGATACTCTTCTTTTTTACACTAATGGTTAACGTTCATTTAAAAAATGTGACTCTGGGGAAAAAAATTTGCACCTCAGATATGGTGGGACAATGCCAGAGTATGATGGGGCCATCTCTTTTATGGGATTTATAAGCAACACCTTTGTTAATGCCAAATTAGATTACTTTAGAAGTTAGCCGTAAAAGAACTCTTGAATCTCGGAAAATAGACATACTTTTCCCTATTCCTCTTATTAAATACAATTAAAATTTCAAGACATTGTATATAAACAAAACATAAAAAGACTGAAAGGTGGAGAGAAAGCAGACCAGCTAAGACATACAGAATTACAAGGTGTTGAGTTTCCTGGATTTTCTCTTTGTAATTTTGTATCTCCCAGATGGGGATGCTAGCAAAGTTGACAACCCAGAAACATGAGTGGGTGCACACCAAAAAAGAATAAATAAAAACCTACTCTTTCTAGCTAAGAAAACAAGGAAGACAAGAAGAAACCCCTTCCCCATTTTGCTGAGATGGTGTCAGAGGAAAGTCCCAGTAGAATTACATGCTCCAGCAATAATGGTACTACCTTCTCTTTTATCCTGTAATTTCAATGAAGTCAACATGGAGACCAGTAATAAAGCAATTTCACCCCTCCTAGCCAAGGAGGTATCTCTAGAGGTATAGTGGAGAGGTGGAAATATCACTTCCACCCAGCAATATTGAGGAGTTTCTTCCCATTTGGATGTCAACAGAGATTAAGTGGAAACCTGGACTTCTCCCCTATCTGGCAATAATAAGCTGACATCTCACTCCTCTTCCCCTGGCACAGTGTTATCAGAGTAAGGCAGCTAAAATAGATGACTTAAATAAGATCTGGAACCTCATAATATAATATCTAAAATGTATAAGTTTCAATTGAAAATCACTCATCATTCTAAGAACCAGAAATAATTGAAACTGAATAAAGCAAGATAATCAATAGATATCAACACTGAGATAACAGAAATGTTAGAAGTATCTGAGGGAAGAAAGTAAAGCAGTTGTGATAAAGGTGCTTCGATAGCAATTATAAATAAACTTGCATTTAGTCTATTATATTTATGGTCCTCAACTCAATTGCCATTTCAGCCTTAACTTTAATTCAGGAAGAGATGGCTTGACTTTCTTGACAAAGGAAAATCAGGCAAATGTGAAGCAAGAGGGAGCTGACTTTTGTGTGTGTGTGTGTGTGTGTGTGTGTGTGTGTTGGAGTCTCACTCTGTCGCCCAGACTGGAGTGCAGTGGCCGCTCCCGGTCACCGGTCACCGCAGCCTCGACCTGCTGGGCTCCAGCAATCCTTCCACCTCAGCCTTCCGAGTAGCTGGAATTACAGGCATGCAACTGCTCAGATGTGGATGGGGAGCTTTCTCTTGGCTGCCCAGCAGGGTGCAGGGAGGTGCCCTGGAGGCACAGATCAGGGACCTCATAGGGCAACAGAAGTGTCTGCCTGGGAAACCCAGGAGGAGGGAGGTGCTGCAATGAGACTGCCCACTCAGTCCCCACTCTGTGCTGGGCCATGGCGACACCCGTATCTGCCCAGGTCTTGCTTGGTCTATTATGCATCATTTATTTTTTGTTTTTTGGAGACAGGATCTCACTAGGTTGGCAGGCTGGTCTCAAACTCCTGGCCTCAAGCGATCCTCCTGTCTCAGCCTCCCAAAGTGCTGGGATTGAAGGCATGAGTCACCCGTGCCTGGTCAATTATGCATCGCCTGGGGTTCCCATGCGACTTGGGCTTCTTTGCTTGTTTGACTTACCTTGCCTTCAAATCCCGTGCCTGGGCTCGCATCCACCGCCAGATTAAGGAAAGTGATTCCAATGTCATGATGCCATTTGAGACCAAAGGCAACAGCCCCAGGAGCCAAGAAGGCATTCCAGGCTGGTGTGGTAGAAGGGAGGGATTCCTGTGCTCGCAGGGAAGAGGAAGGGTATCCTTAGATACCATCTGTGACCACCAAGGAAATACAATGCAGCCCATTCAGTGGGGAGTCCTGCATCCTCACAGGCTAGGGAGTTGTCTATTTAGCCACTTTTAGTGTCTGGGGTCCTCTCTATAGGCTGCAGGAAGGAAATGTCTCCACTGTGATCTTGCCATGACCTCTTCAACCTCCCCAGTATAAAACTGAAATGGAGCCGGGCTTGGTGGCTCAGCGTGTAATCCCACGCCTTGGGAGGCTGAGGTGAGTGGATTGCCTGAGCCCGCGGGTTCAAGACCCGCCTGGGCAACTTGGCGAGACCTCATCTCTACAATAATCAAAAATTAGCCGGGCGTGGTAGCACACGCTTGTAGTTCCAGCTGTTTGGAAGGCTTAAGCGGAAGGATCCTCTTAGCCCAGCAGGTCGAGGCTGCGGTGGCCGGGAGCGTACCACTGCACTCCAGTCTGGGCGACAGAGTGAGACTCCAACTAAAAAAAAAAAAAAAATCCTGAAATGGGGCACAATGGCTGACACCTATGATCCCAGTGCTTTGGGAGGCCAAGGCAGAAGAATAACTTGAAGCCAGGAGTTCGATACCGGTCTGGACAACATAGTAAGACCTCTTCATCTCTACCAAAAAAATTTAATAACAATAAAAATAAAATAAAGTAAATAAAAATGAGTCCAGGCACAGCAGTTCATGACTGTAACCTGAGCACTTTGGGAGATCAAGGCAGGAGGATTGCTAGAGGCCAGGAGTTCAAGACCAGCCTGGGCAATATAGCAAGACGCTGTCTCTACAAAAAACAAAATAAATTAGCTGGCTGTGATGGCATGCATCTGTAGTCCCAGCTACTTGGGAGGCTGAGGTAGGAGGATTGCTTAAGCCTAGGAGTTTGAGGCTGCAGTAAGATATGATCATGCCCTTGCACTCCAGCCTGGGCAACAGAGTGAGAATTTGTCTCAAAATAAAAAATTAAATAAATAGATAAATAAATATGAAATGCTATTTCTCCACAAACCCTTCCAGCCTGAACCAAGAGTGACTGGTGCCTGTCTTTCATTCCAGCTACTGTCCCCAATTCCCTCAACCCCACCCAAACCCTCCACCCTAAATGAGCCATTGAGCACTGGAAGAGGAAATGCCAACACATTGGGGGGAGGGGGTTATCTCCTCACCAACTCCAAAGCAGAACTTGACTGGGGAAGCAGATTCATCCTATGCCATGGCTATTCAAGAGGCTTTGAGCCCCTGCCCAGCTCTGGGTAATGGACTCCACCTGGGACGCTGGGTTGCTGATATTTTGGGGAGACAGGATGCCTGGTGGAACAGGCAGCCCTGAGAAGACTAGGATAAGGACATCCATCTCAGTCTGTGATCTGTCTGCTAAGTAACCCAGTACCCATGGGTACAGAACAGTTTTCTAAGTCCTGTGAGATATGCAAGAAAGTAGAAGAACAAATAATGCCCTCATTAAGCCCTGTGTTGTTGTACATGATTGAATTTGCATGTAAAAAGTAGGCGCACTCACCAAAGCGCATGTTAATAAAAGCAAAATAATTTGATGCCACTCAAAGGGTATATGCAGTGGCGGGCTAAGAATAGAAGCTAATCCGGGAAGACTTTTTGGAGGAGATGGCTTTTGTTTTGTTTTGATCTTACTAGTGGACTGAGGTCACAGGGGAGGTAAATTTAGAATTTTGAACTGCTCTCTGATGAATGAGAGAGGGCAAAGATGTGTATATAGGCTGGGTTCCAGTGGTTCAAGCTGTAATCCCAGCACTTTGGGAGACCAAGGCAAATGAATTGCCTGAGCCCGCGAGTTCAAGACCAGCCCGGGCAATTTGGTGAAACCTCATCTCTACAATAAAAAAATTAAAAAATAAATAAATTTTAAAAATTGTAAGGCATGATAGTGTGTGCTGGTAGTTCCGGCTACATGGAAGATTGAGGTGGAAGGATCGCCGGAGCCCAGAAGGTTGACACTGGGGTGGCGATGCTGGGGTGGCTGTGAGTATACCACTGCACTCCAGTCTGGACAACAGAGTGAGACTCCAACTCAAAAAAAAAAAAACAAAGATTAAGTTTATAACTAGAGGTTTAGGTAACATCCCTGCAGAGAGGAAAGATAGAACCTGGAGAAGAAGAAACATGAGCAACACGTGTGTAAAGATATTTCCACCCCTTTGCAACAAGAAATGCCAAGTTTAAGGTGACAGAAGACTGATCATAACTAATCAGCATGCTGATGTAATAGAACATTCTAGTTAATCAAAACCCCCTTTATTATCGCATTGCATGTTTAAAAACTCTTTCTTACACCAGTTGGTACAAAATCATGCTTATTAAGATTCCTGGAAGCCAGGGCTGTGCACGGTGGCTCATGCCTATAATCCCCAGCACTTTGGGAGGCCAAGGTGAAAGGATTGCCTGAGCCCACGGGTTCAAGACCAGCTTGGGTAACTTGGCGAAACCTCATCTCTACAATAAATCAAAAAATTAGCCGGGCATGGTGGCGCATGCCTGTAGTCCCAGCTACTTGGAAGGGTGAGGTGGAAAGATCACCTGAGGCCAACAGTTCAAGGCTACGGTGGCTTGTGAGGGAGCCACTGCACTCCGGCCTGGGCAACAGAGACTCTGACTCAATAAATAGATACATAAATAGAATCCTGGAAGCCAGGTGCAGTGGCTCAAGCCTGTGATTCCAGCACATTGGGAGGCAGAAGTGAGACGATTACCTGAGCTCAGGGGCTCCAGACCAGCCTGAGCAACATGGCGAGACCTTGTCTATACAATACATCAAACAATTAGCCAAGCGTAGTGGCACATGCCTGTGGTTCCTGCTACTTAGAAGGCTGAGGCAGAAGGATCATCTGAGCCCAGCAGGTCGAGGCTGTGGTG
>CAUYQG010043634.1:0-12040 GCA_963574415.1 Tarsius wallacei | reverse complement strand
ATGTCTAAAGCTGGTGCTGTGTGTCTCAGGCCCAATTTGTTTTTTTTACCTGGTGTTGTTATTTGTTCAGAATTAATGATTTTCGTTTTATCCCTTTTAAATTTTCTTTCCCCTCTCCCCCCTCCCCCCCCTCCCCCCCCCCCCCCCAATTACTGAAAAAATAATCGTTTTAGTGTCAGGTTAGAAATTGAGTTGCTGAGTCTTAAGTGCATCTTTTAAATTAAAAACCACAAGTGTTCATTGCAGTGGATAAACTGTAGCATCTCAGCATCTGGGTGGAAACTGCCTATTTTTCTTCCTGATACAACCAGGGACCATCTGAAATTCATTTTCCAGCCAGACAGCTGCTGTGAGCAAATGAACATGAATGTTCACTGGAAACTTAGTTATTAACCATTGAGCATGCGTTCACCTACAATGTAAAAAGCACCTTTAATTATCAACAGAATAAACTCAAAATGGGCAGATTTTCTTTTTAAATGCAGTGTCAGGATAGAATAAAAGTGCTCTCCCAGCTACTCTGCCCTTTTGGCCAAGTTATCTTGAACAAAGAATCTTAAAGACTCATTCTCTTCACACTTTGTTCTCTACAGTGCTTTATAACAGCTTCTGGGTGCACATTTTCCTCGGCATCCTTTTGCACTCAGCTTTTTACAGGTAGGTAGTGCTTAAACGTTATGGAGGACTAAAGCCTAAGTCCTTTTTGCTTTTCCTCTCTGAAGGTAGGTGAGTTCATCCTCTTCATAGTAATGCTGTTTTGCTGAGACTTTCTAAAGTAGATGGGCCTGGAAAGAATTTTCTGCTCCTATGTTCACCATAACAGGATATAGAGATCAAACAGCCCCAGAAACTTCTTCCAGATCCAATGTGGGACTGTTTTTATGTTGCTAATTAGTGTTCATTTAAGCTGCAGTTAGAAGGGGAAGGTTCTGCTGCATTCTTTGGCTAAGGCTTAAGGATGCTGCTGGTTTGTAAGATCTAAGTACTTGAGGATTTTTTTTTTTTTTTTCCTTTAAAAATTCTTCAGGGAGACAAGGGATGGTTTCTGAGGGGTTCTGAAAGTATGATTCAATGTGCAACATACAGGTAGGTTGTCAGCATAAGCTGAAATATATGCATGTAAAAACTTTACATCTTTTTTTATTTTCTACTTTCTTCTTCCTTAACTTTACTTATTTTTGTCCCCCCCCCCCCCCCCAATCTTACAGAAGTTGAGGCCAAGGGAGGATGGTAGGCACAGCAAAAACATCACAAAACTATTCTGTGCTTTCAAACCAAAGTGTCCCCCCTTCCCCAAAAATTTGTCTACGCACTGACCAGTCTGTTGTGGACAATTTTTTCTGCAACCAAATTCTGGTGTTTTGTTTTTTCCTTTAAACATAGAGGTTCCACCACAGAGGATGGCCTACTCTCCTTTGCAGCTCTTAAAAGCATCTGTTTGCGGGAAAGATCCCTGGACAAGCAAGCAGTTATTTGGATTGCTTGCTTCCCTTTTTCTGCTAGGGACATTATAATCATATTGCAGCAAATTCCAAATCTCAAAAGTGATTGTGGCCTGAGCACAGCTGAAATCTAGCAGTTAAACTCTTCTGCCTCCATGTCTGTCACTCATAATTCAGGTTCTGCGGTAGGCTTCAGAACATGAACAGAGTAACCGTTTGATGCTAGTTACTGCATTCATGGTTGAAACTCAACTTAGGGAAAGGGTTTCAGTGTATTAAGCTATGGGCTGCTCCCCGATTCCTCCCTAACGATCCATTGTGTGGACTTCTCTCATCTAAAAGGTTGGTGGCTTTTGCTTGGGATCAGTGCTCTCTATTCATGTCCTTGCTGGTCTCTGAACACATTCCTGTTGCATTAAGACTTGAAAGATTTGTAGATGTGTGATGTTCAGGCACAGGATGCTAAGAGCTATGTTACTATTCTTAGTTTGTAAATTGTCTTTTTGATACCATCTTGTTTTCTTTTTGTAGGTATAAATAAAAATACTGTTGACAATAAGGTGTGAGCTTTTATTGCTTAAAAGGTCTGAGTAGTTCAGTGTGGTCCTCTTAAAATAGTTTTCTTTTTTTGAGTCGGAGTCTCACTCTGTCGCCCAGACTGGAGTGCAGTGGCCGCTCCCGGCCACCGCAGCCTCGACCTGCTGGGCTCCTGCGATTCTTCCACTCAGCCTTCCAAGTAGCTGGAACTACAGGCGCGTGCCACCACACCCAGCTAATTTTTTTATTTATTGTAGAGATGAGGTCTTGCCAAGTTGCCCAGGCGGGTCTCGAACCCTCGGACTCAAGCAATCCACTCACCTCAGCCTCCCAAGGCGCAGGATTACAGCCTGAGCCACTGAGCCCAGCTTAAAATAGTTTTCATTTGCTTAAGACAAAGGTTGTGAATGTTGGACTGACTACTTAGCACCTAAAACTGAAAGGAAGGTAGGATTGATTGGATTTGAGTTTCTAAAAGACGGATAGGATGTCTTCTAGGCAAGGGTTTGGATGTGTCTGCTCATCAGTAAAACAGTGATCATGCAAATGATACTCGGGGTGGTTACTGGGTTTCAGGTATTGAGTGCAAGGCCAGTGTGAACCACTGTTAAAAAAAATAAAAGCCATTTTTAAAGGTGAAGCACAAAACTCCAGCCAAAGCAGGTAAATTCAGCTTGCTTGTGGCTTGAAGGCAGTGTGGATTTCACATTTAGAGACTATCACCTTTATATCTTGATTACCCAAATTTGATCACCTACCTGGATAGTGGAGATTACCACAAGCACATACACCTATTATTTCAACTATCTTGAGTTGGGACATTTTTATACACAGGAAGATCTTTCCACATCAAGATTGACTATTCCTTAGAGAACATAGATTGACTATTCCTTAGAGAACAATACTTTATTTTATGCATGGCTAAGGCACCCAAAGGTTTCTTGTTCCAGTTGCCATTGGGAGGCACCATACTTGTGCAGTTGGTCAAGGTTTTTCATTAATTGTACGATGGATATTTAAGGGAGATCTACTGAGGATAAGTTCTGGATACAATGATCAGTGCTTTGCTAAATCCACACTAAACATTTCTGGTTTTAACATTTCATCCCATTAATGTATTCGTTGCCAAGGAGAACAGTCAAAATCGTTTCTTTAATGTCCTTAAGGTGTAGACCATCTCTGAAGACCTTCAAATTGGCACTGGAAGACTTAATTTCTTTCCTTTAAGGACTGGAAGAAAATAGAGATGAAATTACTATTTACCATAATGATGACAGGACTGCTTTATAACTTGTTGGTAATCTTAGTATTTTTTTTTGGAGTCACTGTCACCCAGGCTGGAGTGCAGTGGCACACTCATGGCCACCACAGCCTTGTCTTGCTGGGCTCAGGCAATCCTGCTTCAGCCTTCCAAGTAGCTGAACCACAGGCATGTGCCACTACGCTCAGCTGGTTTTTTTTGGGAGGGGGGGCAGGGAGACAGTCGTCCTCTCGCCCAGTCTGGATTGCAGTGGCACGCTCATGGCCACCTCAGCCTTGACCTGCTGGGCTCAGGCGATCCACTTCAGCCTTCCAAATAGCTGGTACCACAGGCCCATGCCACCATACCCAATTAATTTAATTTTTTTTTTAGTTTTTTGTAGAGACAAGGTCTCACCATATTGCCCAGGCCAGTCTTGAACCCATGGGCTTGGGCAATCCTTGTGTCGGCCTCTCAAAGTGCTGGGATTACAGGTGTGAGCCACCATGCCTGGCCAATCTTAGTATCTTTTTTTTTTTTTTTTTGAGCTAGAGTCCCACTCTGTTTCCTAGGCTGGAGTGCAGTGGCACGCTCACAGCCACCACAGCCTCGACCTGCTGGGCTCAGGCAATCATTCCGCCTCAGTCTTCCAAGTTGCTGGAACCACAGGCGCGTGCCACCATGCCCAGCTAATTTTTTGATTTATTGTAGAGATAAGTCGCCCGGGCTGGTCTCAAACCCATGAGCTCAGGCAATCCTCTAACCTCAGCCTCCCAAAGTGCTGTGATTATAGGCATGAACCACCATGCCCGGCCTTCTGTTTTTTTAACACCCAACTCACAATAGGTGTTTGGATGTTATAGCCAAGGAAACTTAATCTTAGGTTGACTATAGACCTGCTGGTGTCCATCTTAGCTACTAACACCTCTACCCCCTTAGGCCTTAAACTTAGCACTTGGCCTATATATTCCTGAATTCCGTATCATATGGCTCATCAGCAGTGCCATTCCACTCCCAGAATCTGTCCACATCTCTTTTCACTAAGGGCCTTTTTCCTGGACAATTGGAGCCACCCCATAACTAGTCACTCTACTTTGGCTGCTTTTCCCCCTGCAGAGCAGCTGGTGGTGGTGGTTTTTTTTTTTTTTTTTTTTGAGTTGGTTGGAGTCTCTGTTGTCCAGGCTGGAGGGCAGTGGCACACTCACAGCCACTCCAGCGTTGAACTGCTGGGCTCCAATGATCTTGCAAGGAGCTGGAACTACAGGCGTATGCTACCACGCCCAGCCAATTTTTGCTTTATTACAGAGACGAGATCTCACCAAGTTGCCCAGGCTTGCCTTGAATCCGCAGGCTCCCAAAGTGCTGGAATTACAGGCTGAGCTGAGCCTGGCTGATTTTTTAAATCACCTTCCAATAGCTGCCCTTGGCAATCAGAATAGTGCAAACCTCTACTATTGGAACCACCGCAGTAGTGAGGCCCAATGTGATCTGGTCTTGATTGATCTTACCTTCGGGCTTACAAATTTTGACCACACTAGGCTTTTTGTCCCTCCACACCAAGCTGGTTTCTGCCTTGGGGCTTGTACATAAGCTCTGGAATGTTTTTCTCTATTCCGCTTTGTTTTGTTTTTTTGAGTAGGAGTCACTCTGTCACCCAGGCTGGAGTGCAGTGGCACACAGTCACTGCAGCCTTGACCTTCTGGACTCAGGTGATCCCGCCTCAACCTTCCAAGTAGCTGAAACCACAGGTGCACCACCATGCCCAGCTAAGTTGCAGGAAGGTCTCGAACCCCTGGACTCAGGCAATCCTCTCACTTCTGCCTCCCAAGGTGCTGGGATTACAAGTATGAGCCACCGTGCCCAGCATGTTTTTCTCTATTTTCTTCACCAAGTACTCTGTCAGATGTCCTTTCACAGCTATCTTGCACAGTACACACATCCTACTGGCCTGTGTTTTCTCATGGCATTGTTTCTTGAAAAATTATCTTCCCCCATTAGAATATAAGCATCATGAAGGGCAGAGACTTGCTCTGTTCACCTCTGTATCTGCTCAAATATTTATTGAATGAATGAGTAACTCCTTGGGCCAGTACAAGCAACATTGCTGTTCAACCAACTTACCTTTGGTCACATACAAGTAAAAGAAGTCACAGTAGAATATGGTTTGTACTACTCCAGACACCACTGCAATTTGGTCATAGAAATTCTCAGTCTGGTACCGCCTGATCCAGTTAGCCAGGTAGAGAGCCCGGTACAGACCCAGAAAGAACAGGTAGTGGGTGGTAATGGTCTCAGCCTCTCCAGTCTTGCTGATCATGAAGAGCTGGGGCAGGATGGCCACCGATTCCAAGTAGATAGAGAAAGTCCAGAGGATCTGGGCCAAAGAGAAGGCAGTCAGAGGAGGCCCATGTCCTTGAGAATGTAATTACTAAGCAGTTTACTGGAGAAAATGCAGTTAAGGAAAAAAAAATCACATTCCCAACAAACATTTTAATAATCAGTATATTCTTCCATCTCTTTCTAGGTTAATGCATGGTTTCATTTTTTAATTTTTAAAAGATTATACAGTACATGCTGCTTTTTTTCACAACATAGCATGTGCATTTCTATGGAAAATAATTTTTAATATTTTTTTTAGTCAGAGTCTCACTCTGTCACCCAGGCTGGAGTGCAGCCTCGATCTGCTGGGCTCAGTCAGGCAATCCTTCTGCCTCAGCCTTCCAAGTAGCTGGAACTGCATGTGTGTACCACCATGCCCGACAGATTTTCTGTTTTACTGTAGAGACGAGGTCTTGTCAAGTTGCCAGTTTGTCTCAAACCCCTGGGCTCAGGCAATCCTTCTGCCTCAGCCTTCCAAATAGCTGGAACTACATGTGCGTACCACCACGCCCGGCTGATTTTTTGTTTTGCTGTAGAGACGAGGTCTCACCAAGTTGCCAGGCTTGTCTCAAACCCCTGGACTCAGGCAATCCTCTTATCTCAGCTTCCCAAAGTGCTGGGACTACAGGCATAAGCCACCGGGCCTGGTGAAAATAATTTTTAAATGTTGTAGTTTTATCGTATAAAACTCACTGTACCAGCCTGGGCAACATAGCAAGACCTCATGTCTACAAAAATAAAAAATTTAGCCAGGCATGGTGGTATGTGCCTATAGTACCAGTTACTCAGGAGGCTGAGGTGGAAGGACTGCCTGAGCCCAGTTGAGCCTAAGGTGAGCTGTGATCATGCCACTGCACTCCAACCTGGGCAACAGAGCAAGACCTTGTCAAACACACACACAACACTAATTGAAACTACAGTTTCTCAAAATACAGTCAATCCATAGATACCAGCATCAGAATCTCCTGAGATGTTCGTTGCCCACAGATTCATGGGCTCAGACCTGCTGAGTTAAAATCTCTGGGCCAGGCCAGGCGCGGTGGCTCACACCTACAATCCCAGCATTTTGGGAGGCTGAGGTGAGAGGACTGCCTGAGTCCATGGGTTCAAGACCAGCCTGGGAAACTTGGTGAGACCGCATCTCTACAATAAATCAAAAAATTAGCCAGGCGTGGTGGTGCGTGCCTGTAGTTCCAGCTACTTGGAAGGCTGAGGCGGAAGGATCATCTGAGCCCAGCAGGTCAAGGCTGCGGTGGCCGTGAGTGTGCCACTGCACTCCAGCCTGGGCGAGAGAGTGAGACTCCAACTCAAAAATAAATAAACATTAAAATAAATAATAAAATCTCTGGACCTGAGCCAGGTACAGTGGCTCACACCTGTAATCCCAGCACTTGGGAGGCAGAGGCAAGAGGATTGCCTGAGCTCAGGGATTGGAGACCAGCCAGGGCAACTTGGCAAGACCTTGGTCTACAATAAATAAAAAAATCAGCCAGGTGGGGTGGCTCATGCGGAAGGACTGCCTGAGCCCAGCAGGTCAAGGCTGCAGTAAGCATGCCACTGTACTCCAGCCTGGGTGACAGAGTGAGACTCCGACTCAAAAATAAATAATAAATTTCTGGGCCTGACTGCTCTGAGGATCTGCTGGTCAGCTGTTGGACATAAGGTCTCATCAGCCAGAAGTGGGACCGTGATGCCTTCTTGGTATGATACCTTCCTGGTTTATGAACATCATGACTACTTAGATGTGCCCATTTTCAAGTGGAGCATTACAAATACCTTGTCATTTTCTTCTAAACTTACAGCTGAACAATACATGAGTAATGCTCACTGTTGCAGCAGAAGGCAAGCCGAGGGCCTGGAGGGAAGGACAACGGGGAGCAAGCTTGCTTCTGGGAATTAGTACCCAGCCCTGTCCCTTACCTCCAGCGGAGTGAAACTGTAGTTTTCAAGGAAGGAAAGGCCAATGACTGGGACCAGAAGAAACTCCAGGCGAAATGTGTCATTCTCACTGTCAAACGTTTTCCGAAATTTCCCATAGATCATGTACACTGTGACATAGGCACAGAGGAGAAAAACCACCTAAACAGGAGGAGAGACATGAGAACCTATGAAGTCATTTCTCAGCCGGCTTGCTAGGCTTCAATGCCTGCCAAACCTAACGGCCAGAGCTCTGCTGTAAGGTCACATCAAGAGGTGAAATGTGTTCGCAATTTCTCTTGGGTCCAGTGGCCTAAAATCTGAAGTTAATGACCCTTTTGTGAAGTATCTCTGTGCTTCTCACTGGAACTGATAGAGTGGCCATGAAGAGTCAAAGGAGCCCTGGTTGTCCCCTCCATCTGTCGAGCACTAGGCAAAAAAACAGGATTGGTCTCTGCAGGGGGTTTAATAGTGGCATTTGAGGGCTCTTGAAGCAATTTTAAAACCTCAGCTTCCTGAATATGCATCAGTGACTTGTGAGTATTCTTCCACTGGCATCCTTTTTTTCCCCTCGCTTTATGTTTCCCATACTGGCCTCAAACTCCTGGGATCATGCGATCCTGCCACCTTGGCCTCTCCAGTAGCTGGGAGTATAGGCATGTACACCACCACATCTGGCTAACATCCCATGAATGAGTTGACCATTGCTCCTACAGAAAAGTTCTCTAATTACAGTAGCTGTCCTCTAGCATATTATGACTTTATTTAGATATGGCCTATAACTTTCTAGGCCAGAGGTTATCAAACTTGAGAGTCATCAGAACACAAAGATGGCTGCCCCTTCCCCTGCCCTCAAGGTTTTTGATTTCACAGATCTGGGTAGGCCGGAGAATTTGCATTTCTGACAGGTTCCCAGGTGATGCTGTGGCTGCTGCAAGGTTACACTTGCCTAGAGAAATACTATTCATACTTTAAGACTCAGGTTAAGTTATTTCATCAAGGTATTTTTTCACTAGAATGAGCACACACTGTCACCATAGCTCATGTGAAAATATTCACTGTAGCCCATGATCACATTTTCTGTAGATGTCTGTGTACAAGCCTGTCTTTCCTAGAAGGGGAAGCTCCTGGCACAAAACAAATGCTGGAATGACTGAATGAGTCAATGAAATGCTGATCACTTCTTCATTTCATAAACGTGGAAACAAGGCTCTTTGTAATTCCTGGACCTCATTCAGCCATGCCAAGGGCAGGTCTCTGCCAGGAATGTCCAAGGCAGACCCTTGAGCCAAGAAATGAACTAGGTAGGAGATGTTTGATACTTGTGTGAATTTAAATAGATGGTGATTTCAAGACCTCAGAGTCAAGTTCACACTGAATGAGTTCAACAGTCCACAAGTTACAGCTTCCTCCATTCTACCCATCCTAGTAACAAGATGCCTGGAATCCCAAAGAACATCTCTGATACGGAAGAGAAAGAGAACTCGCTGTGGTTGAATATAATCTAGGTGCTATATATTATCTCATGTAATTTTGAGAGCCATGTGAGATAGGTAGAATTCCTCCCCATGTAGCCCTTCTTCCTTAGAAATAGCACTCTGAGCTGGGCATGGTGGCTCACGCCTGTAATCCCAGCACTTTAGGAGGCTGAGGCAAGAGGATTACCTGAGGCCATGAGTTCGAGACCATGGGCAACGTGGAGAGACCTTGTCTCTATGATAAATAAATAAAAAAATTAGCCAGGCTCAGTGGCTCAGCCTGTAATCCCTCACCTGGGGAGGCTGAGGTGAGTGGATTGCCTGAGCCCGCGGGTTCCAGACCTGCCTGGGCAACTTGGCGAGACCTCATCTCTACAATAAATCAAAAATTAGTCGGGCGTGGTAGCGCGCGCCTGTAGTTCCAGCTACGTGGAAGGCTGAGGCGGATGGATTGCCGGAGCCCAGCAGGTTGAGGCTGCGGTGGCCGGGAGCGGCCACTGCACTCCAGTCTGGGCGACAGAGTGAGACTCCAACTCAAAAAATAAAATAAAAAAATAAAAAAAATTAGCTGGGCGGGGTGGTGCATGCCTGTGGTTCCAGCTATTTCAAAGGCTGAAGCAGAAGGATCACCTGAGCCCAGCAGGTCGAGGCTGTGGTGGTGGTGAGTGTGCCACTGCACTCCACCCTAGGCGACAGAATGAAACTCTGACTCAAAAAAAAGAAGACTCCGAGGAGACAATGTACCCAACTGAAAACCATGTTTTCTAGCCTCCTTTGCAGATAAGAATGGTCAGTAACTATAAATGGAAGTTACTAGGTGCAGTTTGGGAAAAGCTCTTGAAAAAGGGATTGCCTAGCTGGCAAGCACCCTATTGCTCTTTCCCCTTCTTCCTCCTCCTTTCTGCCCAGAATGTGATGTGAACCTTAACACCTCTTTTGTGACCCCGTGGCAACCTTGAAGTTTAATATCACATTCAGGATTAACTACATAATATGCCAGGCCCACCGCAAATAAAAATGCAGGGCCCTTGTTTTACAACTAAGAATTCTTTCTTTCCTTTTTTTTTTTTTGAGGCAACTTGCCAAGTTGCTCAGGCAATTCTCTCACCTTGGCCTCCCAAAATGCTGTGATTACAGATATGAGCCACTACACCTGGCCCTTACCTTATAATAATCACTCTTATGTTAAGTCTCTGATATAAGCATCCAAGCCCAGTTACATCCCACTTTACTGGCTCCGAAGCCTGGACTCCTTCCATGAAAATACACTGCCATGAAGAGCCAGGTTAGTTTGTTAGAAGTTAAGAAAATGCCTCACCCCAACATAACCTACCAGTCTATGGCCCAGGGCCTAGGACATCAGAGAGGAATGAATGAATCAAAGAAGTGGTGATCACTTCTCCATTTCATAAATGTGGAGTCTCGATTCCTAGACCTTATTCAGCTGTGCCAAGGGATGGGTCTGCCATCTCTGCCAGGAATGCCCAAGGCAGACCCTTGGATGGAGAGATGCTCCATTTTTCCTTCTATAAAATAGAGTCAGGCCGGGCACGGTGGCTCACGCCTATAATCCCAGCACTTTGGGAGGCCGAGGTGAGAGGACTGCCTGAGGCCAGTTTCAAGACCAGTCTGGACAACTTGGCGAGACCTCATCTCTACAATAAATGAAAAAATTAGCCGGGTGTGGTGGCACATGCCTGTAGTTCCAGCTACTTGGAAGGCTGAGGCAGAAGGATCACTTGAACCCAGCAGGTTGAGACTGCGGTGGCTGTGAACGTGCCACTGCACTCTAGCCTGGATGACAGAGTGAGATTCCAACTCCAAAAAAAAAAAAAACAGTCATGCATCAAAGCAACAGCTTCTCATCACAAAATTTAATCCCAACTGCTCACCTGCACCACCTGCCCCACTCAGTCCTGTCAGCCTCTGTAGCAGCAGCAGGCAGGCTCACTTGCTGTGCTCCCACCCTGCTGGCCTTCTGTCTGTTCTTTGGATACACTAAGCTTATTCCTGTCTTGGGGGTCTTTGCACCAGTTATTCCTTTTGCTTGGAATGCTCTTCCTCTGGTCTTCACATGGCTGGTTCCTTCTGTCATTCCAATCTTAACTTACCTGTCACGTCTTCAGAGAAGCCCTTCTTGACCACATTTCCTGAAGTAGCTCCCTAGTTGCTCTCCATTACGTAACCCTATTTTTAAAATCTTTTTTATTGAGGAAAACATCAATTGAAACAGGAATTTAGGCCTGGCACCGTGGCTCACATCTGTAATCCCAGCGTTTTGGGAGACCGAGGCAGGAGGATTGCGTGAGCCCAGGAGTTTGAGACCAGCCTGGGCAACATAGCAATACCTCATCTCTACAAAAAAATCAAAATTTAGCCAGGTGTGGTGGCATGCACCTGTAGTCTCAGCTACTTGAAAGGCTGAGGCGGAAGGATCACCTGAGCCAAGGAGGTCAAGGCTGCGGTGAGCCATGATTATGGCACTGCACTTCAGCCTGGGTGACAGAGTGAGACTCTGACTCACACACAAAAAAACACCAAACAAACAGGATTTTTAATTATGTGCATAGCCTTATCCCTAACCAAAGTTTTCCTTGTTTGTTTTATCATGTCTCTCCATTAGAATGCAGGTCCTGAGGGGCAGGGAGGTGGAAAAAAAAAGAAGAAAGAATGCAGGTCCCGCCAGGCACAGAGGTTCATGCCTATAATCCCAGCACTTTGAGAAGCTGAGGCGAGAAGATAGCCTGAGCCAGGGGTTCGAGACCAGCCTGGGCAACTTAGTGAGACTTCATCTCTACAATAAATCAAAAAAATATTAACTGGTTGTGGTGGCACGCACCTGTAGCTTCAGCTACTTGAAAGGCTAAAGCAGAAGGACCACTTGAGCCCAGTGGGTTGAGGCTGTGGTTGCCAGGAATATGCCACCGCACTCCAGAATGGGCGACAAAAAAAAAAAAAAAAAAAAAAAGAGCCAGGGGCAGTGGCTCATGCCTATAATCTAAGCACTTTGGAGGCAGAGGTGAGAGGATCGCCTGACCCAGGGGTTT
>CAUYQG010043632.1:0-39056 GCA_963574415.1 Tarsius wallacei | reverse complement strand
TCTTCTTCACCTGGTTTGAGATCAGGTACCCTTACTGATGAAGTGTGGCCCCTATCCCTGACGTTTCCCACTACTGCCAATTCCTTTCTTATAGTATTATGATAATTGTTCAGGATCCACTTATGAGTGAGAACATGTGGTACTCAGTTCTTTGTCTCTGTGATAGATCACTGAGTATTATATACTCGAAGTCTATCCACGTTGCTGCAAAGTTCATAATTTTGTCCTCCTTCATGGCTGTGTAATTCCATTGTGTATATGTACCACATTTTTAAAAAATCCAGTCCACTTTCGATGGGCAGCATGGTTGATTCTATGTTTTTGCGATTGTGAATAATGCTGCAATAAACGTGTGTGCAGGTATCTTTTTCATAGAGTGATTTGAGTTCCTCCAGATATATTACCAGAATGGGAATTGCAGGGTGGTATTTTCAGATCTTTTAGGAATTGCCACACTGTTTTCCACAGAGGTTGTACTAGTTCACAATCCCACCAACATTGTAGAAGTCTTCCCTTTTCTCCGCATCCTCTCCAGTATCTGTTGTTTTTTCAGTTATTGATGATGGCCATCCTGACTGGAATTAGGTTGTATCTCAGTGTGGTTTTAATTTGCCTTTCCTTGATGATTAGTGAGGCTGAGCATTTTTTCATGCATCTGTTGTCTGCTCATATGTCTTCTGAGAAATATCTATTCATATCTTTTGCTTACTTTGTAGTAGGGCTGTTTACTTTATTCTTTTCGGCACATTTGTGTTCCTCATAGATCCTAGGTGTTAGGTCTTTGTCATATATACAGTTGGCAAATGTTTTTTCGCATTCTGTGGGCTGTCTCTCCTCTGTGGTTTCTTTTGCTTTGCAGAAGCTTTTCAGTTTGATGAGGTCCCACTTGTCTATCTTTTTTTTTTTTTTTTTTGAGTTGGAATCTCACTCTGTCGCCCAGACTGGAGTGCAGTGGCTGCTCCCAGCCACTGCAGCCTCGACCTGCTGGCCTCCAGCGATCCTTCTGCCTCAGCCTTCCAAGTCGCTGGAACTACAGGCGTGTGCTACCACACCCGCTAATTTTTGATTTATTGTAGGGATGAGGTCTCTCCAAATTACCCAGGCGGGTCTCGAACCCGCGGGCTCCGGCAATCCACTCACCTCAGCCTCCCAAGGCGCGGGATTACAGGCTGAGCCACCAAGCCCGGCTCCACTTATCTATCTTATCTCTTATGGGATGGGCATTTAGGGTTTTGATTGTTAGTTCCAATTTCCATAAGACTGTCTCCTGCATTTTCTAGGGTTCTTATAGTTTGAGGCTTTATGTTTAGGTCTTTGATCCATTTAGAGTTGATTTTTGTGTATAGTGATAAGTAGGGATCTTGTTTTGATCTTCTGCATGTGGTCAGCCAGTTTTCCCAGCACCATTTACTGAATAGGTTTTCCTCTCCCCAGTGGTTGTTAGTGGAGGCTTTGCTGAAGATGAGTTGGTTGAGAAATTGAGGTTTTGTGTCCGGAATCTCTGTCCTGTTCCATAGGTCTATATATGCCTGTTCTTGTACCAGTACTAGGCTTTTGATTGTTGTAGCCTTATAATAAAGTTTCAAGTCTGGAAGTTGATACCCCTCACTTTGTTTCTTTTGCTGAGGATCGTTTTGACTATTCGTGGTTGTTTATGTTTCCATATGAATTTCTGTATTGTCGCTTCCAGGTCTGAGAAGAATCATGCTGCTAATTTACTGGGTATTGCATTAAATCTGTAGATTGTCTTGGGTAGGATAGACTTCTTAACAATGTTGATTCTTCCAATCCACAAGCATGGAATATTTTTCCATTTGTTTGATTTCTTTGAGCAGTGTTTTGTAAGTTTTCATTGTAAAGTTCTTTCACTTCTCTGGTTAGGAAGATGCCAAGGTATTTCATTTTTTTGGTTACTATTGTGAATGGAATTGTGTTTTTTATTTGTTCTCTGCCTGTTTGTTGTTGGTGTATAAGAATGCGACTGTCTTTTGCACGTTAATTTTTATACCCTGAGATTTTGCCAAAGTCCTTTGTCGGTGCAAGAAGATTTTTGACAGATTCCCTTGGATTTTCGAGGTGTAGAATCATGTCGTCAGCAAAGAGGGATAACTTGACTTCCTCTTTTCCTATTTGGATGCCCCTGATTTCCTTCTCTTGTCTGATTACTCTAGCTAAAACTTCCAGCAACCAGAATTCTTAAGCCTCTGAGAAAAAACATTGTAGGAAAGTTTCAGAAGTAGGGACTCCTTAAACTAGCTTTGCCTTAAGAGTTCTCTGCTACAAAGGAACAAAGAGGTTTGGCTGGTAGAGGGATTACTTTCAACAATTTATTTTTCTGCTTTTAATATGTTCCCCAAAGCCTCTCAGGAACCCTACATTAAAAAGGTTAAGTATACTTTTGCATTTATAATTAATCTTGAATATTTGATTTCTTCATTTAAAAGTGATTAGGGCCCCCACAGACCCATAGGACCTTATTAGATAATAGTTGTTATAAAACTATGAAGACAACATGCTGTCCTTCAGGAGCTTTAAATCTGCTTTCTTAAGCAGGGAACAGAATTTAAATATGTGTAAAGATAAATTCCCAGTCAAGTGGGAACAAACTATTTGATATTTTGTTGGAATGCCTATATTGTCAATGACATAGAAAAGAAGATTCAGAGAAGGAATAGGAACACTTATTGAGCTCTTAACTTTGTGTCAAACACTCTTGGCATTTTTATATCCAACATGATTTTAATTCTCACAGTATCAAAGCAGCTGTTAGGATCCATTTTCATTGATGGGAAAGCAGGCTCAGAGAAACATATGGTTAAATGACTAGTAAGTGACAGAGAATTAGAACTCAGCCTAACTCCAAAACCCTGGTGCTAGGAGGCCTTATATTTTTAAAAAGCTGTGTCTGTCTGTCTGTTTGTCTGTTTGTTCTATAGAGACAAGTTCTTCCTATATTGCCCAGGCTGGTCTCAAACTCCTGGGACCAAGCCGTCAGCCTCCCAAAGTGCTAGGATTACAGGCATAAGCCGCCATACCCTGCCAAGCTGTGTCTTTTTTCACAAGCTTTACAAGTCTGAGGTTCCATGAAGAAAAAGAACAACTACTTTGCATGGTTGATAGATAATGTCTTTTTAAATGGACTTCAGTCCAGTGGGCTTTGAATTCTTTAACCAATGGAAGCAGTGGTGACCCAGTGTCAAAAGCATGGAAAGTAAGAAAATTATTTATATTTGGCTTTGAAATGCTTTTTGGTACTTATATTTGAATTGGAATGTCTCCCTTCTAGGAAATCACAGTATTTCAAATTAAGGAAAATACAAGAACTAACCTGGAAGAATCTGGAATCTGCCTGTCCTGCCCTAAACATTCTGGTCTTCATTTTATGACTAGATTGAATAGCATCATTTCTCAAACAGACTGGTAGAGAGCTGTTCTCTTTGCCCACGAAGTGTTTCAGACTTGCCTGTTTTAGATGTAGGATGATAACTAAATATTCCTCTTTAAAGACCTCGCCTGGTAATTAAACCAGGTGAGAGAAATAAAAGAATTTCAAATTACGTAATTAAAATGGTGACACAGTTAGTATCCCCTCAGCCTTTGGATTGAATTTCTTCTCTGAAGGACCGTAGATTTCATGAAGAAAACATTTAACTCTGAAAGTAAAAACAGCAGTAGAAAGCTAAAAGCAGAAGTGTTTATCTCCCTCTGCCTTCAGGCCAGGCTCCTCACCACACTCATGAGACTCATTTCTGCCCCCACTGTCCGCTGGGAGCCTTCGCCACCACTGATTCAAATCCCCTTAGCCTGTAAATGCCTTCAAGTCTGATTTTTTCTAGTAAACCCCTTCCTGTAGGACTTTGTGTCACACACAGTGCCTAACCTAAAGCTTGTTGCCTTCACTACCACAGAGCATAAAAATTAAGCATTTATCCTGGAAACCTAGGATTTTATTAATAGTAAAACTGTCCTGAACAAAACTATTTATATCTGATATCTGGAAACATCACCTGTTTGGTGAAATTCTATTCTGATTTTAATTTTCAATTTTAAGACCTTAAGCAGTTTGTCACATTAATTGAATAATTTAAACATATCTATAATTTATAATATATTGTATTTTTCTAGTATAAATGCTTATGATTTTTCTTTTAATTTCAGCAAGATCCATATATAGCATCTATGGAACATCATACCGATTGGGTAAACGACATTGTACTCTGTTGTAATGGGAAAACATGTAAGTATTTCTTTGGTTTATTGGGTTTCTGGAAGTTTCTGATTCAATTTTACATTTTTCATTTTTGTGTGTAAACTTTTTTATTGAAGTATAACATACATACAGAAAAGTACATACACCTTGACTGCAGTTCAGTAAAATTTTATAAAGTAAATACCCAGATCAAAAAACAGAGTATTACCAGGAGTCCCCTTTCAGTCATTGGCCCTTGCCCCAGGGTACCTGCTCTCCTGTCTGCTGAACACCATAGTTAGTTTTGCCTGCATTTAAACTGTGTATAAATTCATATATATTCTTTTTTTTTTTTTGAGTTGTAGTCTCACTCCTTCGCCCAGTCTGGAGTGCAGTGGCATGCACGCTTACGGCCACCCCAGTGTTGACCTGCTGAGTCTGGCAATCCTTCTGCCTCAGCCTTCCGAGTAACCGGAACTACTACCACACCCAGCTATTTATTTTATTGTAGAGACGAGGTCTCACCAAGTTGCTTGAGCTGATCTCGAACCCACGGGCTCAGGCAGTCCACTCACCTTGGCCTCCCAGAGTGCCGGGATTACAGGCTGAGCCACCATGCCCGGCCCATATATATTATTTTAGTCATATTTACACCTCTTTTTGGTTCTTATTTTAGTAAAATTCATTTCTTGATTTTGCGGTCTGAGTTAGAAAAATTTTTCTCAGTCAAATTAGTTGAGGCTTCAGAAGTTTGCCCTGACTATTTATAGAAATAAAATAAACATATATATGTGTATATATTATATATTTTTTCTCTTGAATTTGTGTCTTGAGATAAAAAACATTTGAGGCAATATACAGTCAGTTATAGAAAGAGTTTTTAGGTGAATGTGAGTGTGTAAGAGAGAACACGTTAGTTTGATTAATGTTGCATTGTTTTAAGATAAATTTTTAAAGTTATAAGTCATACTACTAAGAAGTTTTTTTAATTCTTTGTCTCTTCTAGTAATATCTGCTTCTTCGGACACGACAGTCAAAGTATGGAATGCCCATAAAGGATTTTGCATGTCAACATTAAGGACACATAAGGTAAAATAACAAATACAGTTCTCAGTGTTTTTAGTGTAATATTGGGATCTTAGTATTTTGTGTGGCTTGTTTTCTTACTGATCTAGTATCTAGTAGCTCATAGTATGTCTGTTCTGTTGCAGGATTATGTAAAGGCCTTAGCATATGCCAAGGATAAAGAACTGGTAGCATCAGCTGGGTTGGACAGACAAATATTCCTTTGGGATGTGAATACTCTAACAGCATTGACTGCCTCAAATAACACTGTCACAAGTAAGGTGTTTGAAAAAAATTTCTCTGAAAGTGATCCAAGTTGATATAAATAAAGAATGGTTTATAAAACATTTTTGATAGGTTTGCATCGAGACAGTGGTTCATATTTTGAGAGTGCTCCTACCTACAGCGTTCTAGCCCCCAAGAGTATGATTGAACAACAAGGAGCTAGTTCCTCACTGCAGTCTAAAAATGGTAACTTCTCCAGGTGTGACCTGGTTATTTTTTGTACGTATGCATGTCTTAGCTCCCTAGCTAAAGTGTAAGTCCCTGCAGGGTAAAAGAGTCTGTCTTATCACTACTTTGTATCTCCCATAGCATTGCCTGATCTAATCCACACACTCAGCAGGTATTATTGAAGGAGGTGGTGATTGCCTGACAAAGTAGGAGGTTTTCTGACTTTTAAAAGTGTTCCTCTGTAGTAAGAACTTTGGAGTCTAAGATGGAAAATACCTAAGGGAAAGAAAGAAAAGGTTTTCAGTGCCAATTTAGCAGGACCCTTTTTAGAGCAGTCCTAAAAAATCAAGTCACTTTCAGAAGAGCCCCAAGAGAAATAGAGGCAATTCAGAAATGTTCACAGCAGATTAATAGTGTGAATGCTTCATCAGCTAAGAGATCTCATACTACCAAGTCAGACTTATACAAGTCTAGACTTGAAATTCAGCCTCATGCTTGGCCTGACCTAATGGAGTCCAGCAGGTCAGTTGTCAGAAGAGACTCTTAGGAGCACAATTTTGGCTAAGCCTATCCTGGAAGAGGTCTGTGTTGAAGACATGGGCCTGAACTATCTAGATCCCTACACAGGTCCAATTTATCATGATTCTGTAAAACGTTTACATTGACAGAGATAAAACAGTTCTACTAATATGTGCCAAGGAGGGCAAGGTGGGAAACTGATGTTTAGAATCTCTTGAATTTTGTTTTGCCCTGTTTGCCAGGAAATATGCGAAGGCCCAAATACTATGTTCCCCTTGTTCTTCTTGATATTTCACCTGTGTACTAGCTCAGTGATTCAGCAGCTGGTCCTTGCTGGCTGCTGTCATATATCATTAGGCTCTGACTCTCTAGATGTAAGACCTATCTCAAAGAGTCACTAATGGGAGGGAACAGGGCAAAACAGATTGTCACAAGGTCAGAGACCAGGCTTAGTGGATACAGATTCTGCTATAGATACATCTTGTTTAGAATTATTTAGAGAGGATATCACACATTTTTTATGATCATAGAAATAACAATAATAATAGCTAACTTTTCAGTATGTTTGTTATAATGTATTTATTGTAAAATTAGGATCATACTATATAGACAGTTTTATATGAAACTTTTTTCCATTGATACTGAGTTCTGAATCAAGGGCATGACCATGGTTTTTGCTACACATTGTCTGATTTCTTTCCAGAAAGTTTGTACCAATTTATCTTCCCACAAGTAATGTATGAGAGTGCCATTTTACTGTATTCTTTTTAAAATTAAGTATTACCTTGTTTTTTGTCTGATTTGGTGTATGAAAAATATTTTTGTTTTGATTTGTGTTTTCTTGAAAAATAGTGAGATTAGACATGTTTTCATATTAATTGGCACACATATCTTTAAAAATACATTACTTATGTGACTGGCTTTAAAAATGAATTGCAGTGCAATTCAATTTAACAAATATTTATTGAACACTTGTGTATATTCAAATCCAGAAAAAATATACATTTCAATAATGATACTTACTATTGTTTAGAATTATTTCCGTGATAGATTTCTGTTTCTTAGAGTACTCATAAAGATAAGATTTTCTACATTCTATAATTAAACTTGCAGTTTTTGCTGACTAGTTACTAAACAGCTGGCAGTTCTGTTAACATTTAGCTCCATTTATCCTCAATAGCTTCTTCTTTAAGCGGGAACAAAGATTCCATTTATAGCCTGGCCATGAATCAACTGGGAACAATCATTGTATCAGGGTCCACTGAGAAGGTAAGGGGTGTTAAAGAGTGTTTTGAACACTAGAAAACAAAGAAATTCAGATAATTTGATCTGTGTAATAATTAAATATGTAAACAATAGTTTTGCCTACTGAGTGCTAAAAGAAAAGTTGTTTGTGGGATTTTTTTGAGTAGGAGTCTCACTCTTGTCGCCCTGGCTGGAGTGTAGTGGCATGCTCACTGCCACTCCAACCTCGACCTGCTGGGCTCAGGTGATCCTTCTGCCTCAGCCTTCCAAGTAGCTAGACCCACAGGAGAGTGCCACCACACCTGGCTAATTAGATTTAACTGGAAGATCTTGTCAAGTTAGCCAGGCTGGTCTTGAACCCGTTGGCTCAGGCAGTCCTCTCACCTCCACTTCCCAAAGTGCTGGGATTACAGGTGTGAACCACCATGCCCGGCTAAGAAAAGTTTTGTCTTAATACATAATAGTATTAAATTATATAACTATTATATGTACAGTGACAGGAGGTGAGGGGGGTTGTGCATCATTTGACATTAGATTCTGTATCTGTTGTCAGAGGCAGTATTTTCTTGGTGGAATTTAATGGTTGTCATTTGACTTGTGAAAGTTATCTATTACTTAAATTTGATCAAGTATATATCTAGTTCATGTAATCTGTTAAAATTCACAGGTATTAAGAGTATGGGATCCAAGAACATGTGCAAAACTAATGAAGCTTAAGGGACACACGGATAATGTAAAAGCACTGCTATTGAACAGAGATGGCACACAGGTATGCAGCTTCATTTGGACGTTTACCTAATGACCTTGTCAGAAATTTCCCCACTTTGTGTACTATTGCATGGGTTGATTCAAACTGAAAGCCACATATATTATAAATTGTGGTCTAATTTTAAATCTTTAAAAGTACTAAATTGTCTATATAGTAAGCTGCATTTAAAAACTATTCTATTTGCGTCACCTATAAGTAAAGGCAGAACAAGGAATTTCCTTAGGATAATTCTTATCCATAATGTTTTATAGAGGCTAAAATAACTAAAAATGTTACCTGTGTAAAGCAGAGGGAAGCTTTGGTATTAAATGCTTTCTGCCAGTGTATGAAGTGGAAAATTTCCTCATGGTTGGTCTGACTTTGGGGCAGGTTTTGTCAGTTGACAATGTAGAATAATCTGTACGGTTAGTTTTCTTTTTTTTTTTTCCGAGTTGGAGTCTCACTGTCGCCCAGGCTGGAGTGCAGTGACATTGCTTATGGCCACTGCCACCTCAACCTGCTGGGCTCAGGTGATCCTTCCGCCTCAGCCTTCCAAGTACCTTTAACTACAGGCACATGCCACCATGCCTCGCTAATTTTTTGGTTTATTGTAGAGATGTGATTTTGCTAAGTTGCCCAAGCTGGTCTTGAACCCTGGGCTCAGGCAATCCTCTAGCCTCAGGCTCCCAAATTGCTGGGATTACAGGCATGAGCCCCCACACCCAGCAGGTTAGTTTTCTAACATAATGCTTAGAGTAAACATTTCATAGAAAAACATTTTGGTAATGTTACATTAGCTCTGTTGGCTACATAATTTGTGAATTATAAATCACAATTCTGTTTATTCTGTAGCATTGGAAAAATATTTTTTTTATCAGTGTAGATAATAAGAAACCAGAAAAACTCAACACCATTTTATGGTATAACACACCTCTGCCATGTATTCCTGCCTCCCTAAGCCATTTTTTTCTCAGAGGCCAGTGATAAGATCAGAGATAACTGGAATTGATTGTGATGGGGTTAGAAAAGGGCAAGTAGAAGGATGATGACGAGAGAAACACTATCAGTCTGTTACTCCTGTGGAAAGTAACACAGGAGTTTTACTTTACCTAATGACCTTGTCAGAAATTGCTTCTCATGGGAATCAGAGAAATCTTTGTCTTCAGAAGTGAACGGAAAGTTTGAAAAGCTAGTTGAAGGAACACTTTTCAGAACCAAGAGAAGAAAGTCTCGGAGGTACTTGTGGACATCTATGGAAATGTGGAAGGATTGTGATGTACTTATGTGACCCTGATGAGAGGACTTTGCTTTGCTAGTCCTTCATTTACTTATCTGCCAAGTGAGAATCATAATATATAGTTTGTGTAATTGGTAAGAACATAATATATATAAGCCAGAGCATTTTCTAGAGCTCTTGAGTTCCTTTGGCCCTATTCTCATGTGAATCTAAGAGGCCCAGTGCAGTCAGCGCCTCACTGTTTTGCAGTATAGCTGCAAGGCTGCACTTGAGATCGTTGCCCATGACTGTTCAGCTAGTCCAGGATCAGACTGGATCATGTGGTCTCCATGGTTTCCAGAAAGGGGCTGTGGGCCTGGCAGACCTTCTAAAGCTCCTCCTGTCTGCTGCACCCCATCCTTCATTCCTATCTGTACCATTATAAATGTGCTTCTATAAAAGCTGGTTTAAATATCACATGTGCAGTTACAAATGCTCTTCACTTGAAGTCAGGTACGTTTATTATAAGCAGAGGTGGTAATGTGACTTTACTTTAAAAGCTGCCTGTCAGTCTTAGAGTGTATAGTTCAGAAGTATCATTCTTCATCTAGTTTTTTTTCCTCCATTTTCCTCATTGGCAACTATAGACTAAATGTAAATTTAACTACCAATAATCCAGCATATTTGCATTATTGAATCGGTCAACAGAACAACTATAACTACTCATATGGAAAAAAGGAAAGAAGAAACAAAAAACTTTTCTTACTCATTCTTGAACTCTTGTAATACGGAAGAGATAGGTATTATTTACTGGGCCACAGTTTATAGTGCATCCTGCTGAACTGCCCTGCAAGCTTGTAGTATAGGGTCTTTTGTGGCGTTGTAACTCAAGGTCTTGTGGTGGAAACAGAAATAAAAACAAAAGCAAACAAAAACATATGTATGTGTGTATGTATATATTAGGCCAGGGAATCCCATGAACATATCTGCCTGTTGTTTCATTCCACTGTTGCAGAGTGAGATCCTTATTTACCAAATCTATTTGCAGTTCTGCCCAAGGGAATTCTGCCTGCAAAGAGGTCTATGAGCATTGCCGTTGCTTCAATTGGTGCTGGCATTATTGGGCAGAGCCACCTATCTTCTCATCCCTTTTACTCAGGCAGTTAATTACTTGAGTTACTGTAACAACCTGCCATCTTGGTTTGAGTCAGTCATGTCCTTGTGTGTCACAGGGTGTTTCTAGTAATACAAGTCCTGCCAAATCTAGCTTATGGGTCTGGGGGTCTCAGAGTATCAGGCCACTCCTTGCCCTAACTTACCTTGCTCACTTGGCTACTTTCTATTGGCAGCTGAAATTGTGTGTTAGTGACCATCCCAGGAACACCCCTGTTGGTCAGGAGCAGCCTAGCCCCAGTACACCAATACTTCCATCTTCATTGGCAGAAGCACAAGTATCTGGTGAGGGCTACAGAATCTGTACCACTAAGTCTGATTTAGCAGAACCATTTGGGACATTCTGTCCTAGTCCCAGGAATCACTTCATAGTGGTGACTTCATGTTTATGCAGTGGAAGGATGGAGGCAGTGGAAAATGCCTCCTCCAGCTCCTATAAGATACCATGCACTAAAATTTCTATAAAACTGGACATTGTTTAATCATACTGCCAAATTCTGCAAAGAAGTTAGCCAACATTATACTTTCAAAGTGGTAGCTTTCTGTTTGGGGGACTGCATTTCTGTAATCATAGAATACTGGCTACCACTGGAGATTACTCTGTGTTCTGTATCAGGGTGGATACAACTTTGTGCTTCCTCATCTACTTCCAACTGTGTGCTTTGGGTTTGGGACCTATTGCTTTCCCATTACAAGTTGCCCAGGTTATGAAGACTTGCAACCCATCATCTTTGCCTCTCTTAATGCTCCTAAAATTGTCAGACCTTGCTCTCTGTAGATGCATTGTCTAGGGTCTGAGGGATCATAGCTTTACTAACAAGGCATGTTGAACTAGCATTTCTTCCTGGAATGGGGAGCCCCTCCTTGGCCCCAACCCCATCAGACTGCCAGAACCCCAACCCTATCAGATTACATGTTGAAAGTCTGCTTGTAACTTTAACCCCTGGCAGTTTCTTTATTGGTTAGTCTCTTGATTTCCTTGTGAACTAGTTGGAATAGGTGATTAAGCCACTAGTGCTCCTGGCAGCTAGTGGGGAAGTTTCCTAGTATGTGTTCATTTAATTAAATACACTTAGAGTTCTAAAGTCCCCTTAAAGTCACAGGGCAGGCCAGTAAATCGTTATTCCTGAGGCCTCATCTATTTGTGCACCTTCCAAAACTCTAAGCCCATAACTATCTTCCATTCTCTTTAAAAAAAATTTTTTTAAGAGGCACGGTCTTGCTCTGTCGCTCAGGCCGAAGTACAATGGCATGATCATAGCTTATTGCAGTCTCAAATTCCTGTGCTCAAGTGCTCCTCCTGCCTCAGCCTCCCAAGTAGCTAGAACTACAGGCATGTGCTACTACACCCAGCTACATTTTTTATGCTTCTGTTCTTTAGAGCTCTTTGTTTACTTACTTTCATACTCTTGCACCAGCACTTGCTTTCTCCTCAAGGCTATTGTTTTTCCCAAGGAAATGAAGTTTTTATCCTCCGAGTCATCACAGTGACATGCTGAGTGTAGATATGGGGTGGCTAATTCAGCCTTTTCTGTCAGACTCACAGTGTGCTCAGCCTTAATTTGTATGCCAGCAATTTCTATGTGGTTAACTCTCCTGAGCCTTCAGAAATTGTCAGAATTGCTCATATTAACTTACTTGAGCCTTGTATAGGAAGTGTCCAAGGTCACAGACAGTGAATGGCAAGCCTGAGACTAGATTTTACTTCTGACTGCTATCAGTAGAACCCAAAAGACCTGGCGGCCCATCGGGAGTCCAGAGCCATGAGAGAGAGTATGAGACAGCAGTGTAACCAGGGCTCCAAAAGGCTTGCTGGCCTAAGGCAGTGCTTGTCAAACTTAGTGTACGTCGGACTCACCTGGCTACCACTGGAGAACCTCGTAAAACACCGATTGCTGGGCCCTACCAGAGTTGCTGCCTCATTCGTTCTGGATGAGATTCGGGAATTTACATTTTTACAAGTTCTCAGGAAGGCTGACGCTGCTGGGAACACACTTTGAGAACGACAGGCCTATGCAGATTGCTTCCTTAGTGTCAGCTGCTCTTAAACTTCATCTCCCTTAGCAGATCATCTGAATAGGGCTTGCCTGCAGGATGGACTACAGAGGTGGTTTTGCCCAGAGGTTTCCCCCTATGTGAGCATGCACTGCTGCCCTTGGTCATTTCAGCCTGTGGTGCGTGCTTGTCAGAAGCCTTTATCAGAGGCAGAAACACTGGTTGTTAGAGGTGTGTGTTTGGCAGTGTAGAGTTGGGGAGAAGGCAAGTGCAAAACACGGAAAGCAGGAACTTTGGGGCAGGTTTCTTTTTTTGTTTTGTTTTGTTTTTGTTTCTTTTTATTTTGGGTGTAACCTTATCTCTACCTAAATTCTAACTCTATTCATTGGGCAGGTTTCTAACCTTACCTTGCTTGGTTTGCAGTGCCTTTCCGGCAGTTCTGATGGGACTATTCGCCTGTGGTCCCTTGGTCAGCAGAGATGTATAGCAACATACCGAGTCCATGATGAAGGAGTTTGGGCCCTGCAAGTCAATGATGCTTTCACACATGTATACTCTGGAGGAAGGGACAGAAAGATTTATTGTACAGACCTAAGAAACCCTGACATTCGAGTGCTAATTTGTGAAGAAAAAGCACCAGTCCTTAAAGTAAGTCATATATTTTATTTTTATAATTAAAGTTGTTGCTGATGTTAGCCAAGTACAGCAAAATCTATATTAAAACATGAATCGATTGTGGGGTTATAAAAAAGGTATTTCATCATAGGTAGAACTTGACAGAATAAGGAAGAGTGGGCACCTGTCTGGATGGAAGAGTGTCAGTATTAGATACTCAGGGGATCAGTGCTGGGATGGTTTTTGTTTTTTCTTCTTTTTTTAAACAGTTGTGTAAGTCGCCTGTAGAAGACATTGTAACTTCTCAGGCACATCAGTGAGGCACTGGTGAATTCTAGTGAAATTGCCTCACACGTGTTCCTGAGCTTGCCCAACTTTCCTGACCTGTTTTTAAGAGGAGGAATACAAGGACTTAGGGTTATCTGAGCAGACAGCAAAGCAGAGGGAGGTCTGGAAAATGTGTCCATGGTCTCAGAAGTAAGGATATGGACGAGTACTCCTAAAGAGGAGGGCGCAAGCTGCTTCAGACTCTCAATCATCACTGCCCCCAAGCAGTCCTAACAGTCAGGATCTGCACTGTGGGTAAAATGGTACTTGAGTCTTTAAAGCCATTCATATTGACATATTGACACCTGCTAAAAGCGTTAATATGGACACACTAAAAAATGACCAGTCAACATACAGAGTCCAACAATTAGGTTCGCAAACCATCCTGGAAAAAGTGCTACATACCTCCTTGCTGAATATCACTGTGGTCACCTCCAAAGTACTCCCCTTGGGAAGCTATGCATCGACACCAGCACATAGTCCACCCATCAGAGCAGTTTTGGAACTTTTTCTGGAATGGCCATCAGAGCTGTCATCGTTATTTGTTGAGGTCTGACAAGTTCATGAACTTGCCACCGTGTGTTTATATTGACAGCACTGTACAAATAACTGTATTGGAACACCTTCCCTACTCAGCTGATTTGGCCCCCAGTGACTCTTTTCTTTACCCAAAGATAAAGGAAATATTGAAAGGAAAACATTTGATGACATTCAGGACATCAAGGGTAATATGATGATAGCGCTGATGGCCATTCCAGAAAAAGAAATCCAAAATTGTTTTGATGGGTGAACGAGGCGCTGGCATCAGTGCATAGCTTCCCAAGGGAAGTACTTCGAAGGTGACCCTAGTGATTCAGCAGTGAGGCGTGTAGCACTTTTTCTAGGATGAATTCGCAAACTTAATTGTCGGATCTTATATGACAAGATAGATAGATGTTCAGCCTCACTGATAATTACAGAATTGAATATTGAAATAATAGTGAGGAAGTTTCCAAATCTAAAATGGAGGCATAAAGACAGCACTACCCTCCTTTCTCAGGAATCATCTGAACACAAGGAAAACAAGAAATAGAACGGCAAATATCCATTATCTACAAAACTTAGTGACATCATAAATCCCAGACCACAATATAGGAGGAAGGGCTGAAAAGGGGAACGGAGGTCAAATGAGATAATTGAGAGGATGCCTGTGGCCTAAGAACTCAGACAAAGCTGACCAAGTACAGCTTTTTAAAATAGATGGCAGACCCTAATGGACCAAACCAATAATCCTTAGAGAAGCAAAGCTGAATTTGTAATGATACATACACAGCATGTGTGCAGACAGCAGGCTGATGGGAGAGACAAGCATGGAGGAGAAACAGTCCGCTTTATGAATCCTGCAGCTGCCAGGATCTCTTGGCTGTGGAACTAAGATGGAAAGAACTTGACGCAAACATAACCATGTGTTATATGGAACATCATTTTAAACTGAGGAGGCTTGCTGCCAGCTAGGAGATCAGCGCTGTACCCACCACTCCAAACGTACTGTTTCTTAATACAGGAAGCATAGTGGGTGAATATAGAGTGATTCTGCTTGTGTAATATATACATGCCTGGAAGTATATTTTTATATATTTTTAAAATACAGAAGAATAAATAGTAAACCATTCCCGGGTATCTTGTATTTAGATGAGGGGTATTAGCTGGGTGTAATGGCTTATGCTTTGGGAGGCTGAGGTGAGAGGATTGCCTGAGCCCATGGGTTTGAGATCAGCCTGGACAACTTGGCGAGATGTCATCTCTACAATTAATCAAAAAATTAGCTGGACATGGTGACATGTGCCTGTGGTTCCAGCTAGTCGGAAGGCAGAGGTGGAAGGATTACCTGAGCCCAGCAGGTCAAGGCTGCAGTGGCCATGAGCATGCCACTGCAATCCAGCCTGGGCAACAGCGTGAGACTCCAACTCAAAAAAAAAAAAAAAGATGAGGGGTGTTTTGCTTTTGCTGTATTGTTAGAATTTTTTTACTACAAACATGTTATTTTATTTTATCAAGTCAGGGTCTTACTCTGTTATCCAGGCTGGAGTGCAGTGGCACAATCAGACTCACCGAAGCCTCAAACTACAGGGCTCAAATGGTCCTCCCTGCCTCAGCCTTCAGAGTAACTGGGACTACAGGAGTGTACTCCTACCTCACCTGACTAATTTTTTGTAGAAAGGGGATCTTGCTATGTTGCCTAGGCTGCTCTTGAACTCCTGGACTTAAGCAGTCCTCCTGCCTCAGCCTCCCAAATAGCTGGGACTATTAGGCACGCATCAGCACCATGCCTAGCTAATTTTTTAATTTTTTGCATAGGTTGAGGAGGGTAGGTCTCGCTATATTGCCCAGGGTGATCTCGAACTCCTCCTGGACGCCCTCCTTGGTCTCCCAAAGCGCTGGGATTATAGGCATGAACCACCATGCCCGGCCTACCACAAACATTTTCAAAGAAAAAAGAAATGTATTTCTTTATTGTTAAGAAAGAACATAAGAACTGGAGTAGCAAAAACAAAGAATTATAAAACATCTTCATCCTTTTGACTGTCCGTTTAAGTCACTCAGATTAACCACACTTAAAACTGTCAGCATGCTTTTTGGCAAGAAGTCACCCCATTACACTTTAGAGGACTGTGAATTCCTTTAACAAAGGGACTCCCTCATTTTTCTGTACATCCCTAGTTTTTCACACATGGCCAAGTGTACTCAACACACAATTGTTGCATGAAGAAGTTGATATTTAATAATGTATCTCTAGTCCTGGCAGTTCTGAGACATTCTACAAAGCAGTATTTTTGTGACTTGTTTTCAGATGGAGCTTGATAGATCAGCTGATCCACCCCCTGCAATCTGGGTTGCAACAACTAAGTCTACAGTAAATAAATGGGTAAGTGATTCACTGAATACCTAGCAAAGGTTTATCGACATGTAGTTTGTTATCGCAGACTTGCCACACACCAGTAGTAAATACTCAGTGTGACCCTGACTCTAGCTTGCATTTGGGTGGTGGCAAAAAACTGACATCTCTATGATTGCAGGTGTGATCCTAAAAATCAAAAACTAAGGTAATAGTAAAAATAAAGCTTCTGTCGTCTTTGTCAGGAGCCAAGATATACAGAAGATGTGCTTTGAATAGATACTGTTAAACCAGGAAATATTAGTACATCTTATGGCCTCATGAAGCTGCATTTGAAAACGAGCATTCCAAGTACCAACAAGACAGGGAAATTTGTCAGGATTCTATTTTTTCTAAGCATAAGAGAAAGCAGAAAATTGTGCTGTCAGATTCATTTCCTTTTTTCTTCATAGCATGAAAAACAGTGGTAGAAGTAGAGGATAAACAGAGAGAAGTCATCCAAAGCACTATTAATTTTTTAATCTTAATTAAATATTTATTTTCTTGATCACCAGATCAAGAAAAGAAGAAAGTGTTTGCATTTATTCCTGTTTTAAAGCAGGTCAAGTTTTCTTCCTGTGTGCTTATTTAAAAATGTTCTATATGTTGTCTAAACTGCATTGGGCAATTTGTGATCAACATAATTTTACCTGAAAGAGTACTCCTGCTTTTGTGCATAGTTTTTTCTCCCAAAGGACCACATTCCTTCTTAATATTTGTTTTTGTTTTTGTTTTTTTAAATGATGGTAGGTAATTGTGGCTAAATCTTTTTTGGTTAATGTAGTGGTTGTTGAGGTTTTCTTGTTTGTTCTTTATTTTTCTCACCACTTTAAACAGACTGGCAAAGCTTCAAGAGCATAAAATGATTAAATAACAAATTTTGTTCCTTTAGACTTTGAAGGGAATTCATAATTTCAGAGCCTCTGGTGATTATGACAATGACTGTACAAATCCTATAACACCCCTTTGTACACAACCTGACCAGGTTATTAAAGGTGAGTAAGAAAATTGTAAGCTATCATACCCTTTATTGAAGTTAATTACAGTTTCTGAGAGATTGACAAAAATAAAGACAATGACCTTTCTTTAAATGTAATTTTGATGTAAACAAAAGATAATATATTAGTTTATTTTTAGTAAAAGAAAAAGTTGTTTTTTAAAATGCTATTTAGTGACTTTAAAAGTAGGCCTTCATGAGTTAATTTTTCTTCCCAACATCAGAACAGCCATGGTAAAGCCAAAGCCATTTTATAAAATGTATAGGATTTAATGGTGACTTTTGGCATAAGGCAGAAAAGGACACATAGGTCCTAAAATTCTACATGCAGTAGCTGGTGTAGCAAAAAAATAGGGTGTGTTTAATGTCAGAGTTTGAGATTAGAATTTTTTGTGGCACATTCATTTGTAGTTCATAGATGTCCATGCTGTTACATTAAGAATAGACTATCTGTTCAGAAGACATAGAAGAGAAGGAAGATGAGAAGCAAACGTGAATGCAAGGTGGGACTAATGCAGAGATTTCCTGTCATCATTTGGACTGCCCAGTGGATAAAATTGTTGCCTTTCAACAGTTTTCCACTAGTAGCTCCTTGAAGTGAAGAGCCCTTTAGTCTATAATCTATTCTTTTTTTTGAGTTGGAGTCTCACTCTGTCACCCCCCACTAGAGTGCAGTGGCATGCTCACGGCCATAATCTATTAAAATCAGATAGTTTTTCTTTGAATGTTTATAAATGAACTTAAATAATTGACTGGCCTTAAATTGCCTTAGATAGAATTATATAATCTTCTGGTTTGCCTTTTTTCTGTTGGCTAGTATGTTCCTGTTGTATACCAGCTAACTATTATTGCCACACTGTGAATTTAAAATGTAGAAGGATTGTTTTGCTAATTGTGTGTGTGTGTGTGTTTTTTTTTGTTAGGGGGTGCTAGTATTATTCAATGCCACATTCTTAATGATAAGAGACATATATTAACCAAAGATACCAATAATAATGTGGCATATTGGGATGTACTGAAGGTGAGTATCTTTTTGTACTTCCTTTATTTTTCATGTTTATATATAATAATCAAAATAGTGAATATATAAATCAAGATTTAATTGTGGTAAAACCTTATATTGGGAGTGGATACTTTCTTATGTGAATATTAGAAAGGCCATCATTTATCTTTTTAAGAACCTAAAATCATTTGAACGGAATCATTTTCTCTTGTTAGGGTATTGCAAATGGTGTTTTATGCTGCCTTACCTTAAAATGAATACATCGGTGTTTCTCATCCTTGACACTGCTGACATTTTGGGCAGGATAATCACCTGGGGGATTTGGGGGAGCTGTCCTGTGTGTTGTAGGATGTTTAACAGCATCCATAACCTCTACCTACTAGATGCCAGTAGCAATTCCCCCAAGATTGTGACAAACCAAAAATGTCTCCAGACATTGCCAAATGTTGGAAGGAGGAAGAAGGAAGAATGATTAGGAAAATATTGTTCGTTTAGGCCTATGAACAAGAGTGATACTTTAATGAAGGGAGTATAAAGAAAAGGAAGAAGCAAGGATAGTCCTGGATTTCTAGATTGGTGAATGGAAGTCATATAGGGAAAGTAAGGTGAAAAATGGGTTATTAGGAGAAAGGGACATGCTGGAAAAGATGACAAAATTGAGTCTAAATGGGATATCGGGGTAGAGGTGTCTGGTGGGTAGACAGCTGTACTGTCTAATGTACAGGTTAAAGAACTAAGCTGGAGGTTAGGCACAGTGGCTTACACCTGTAATCTCAGTATTTGGGGAGGCTGAAGCATTGCTTGAGCCCAGGAGTTCAAGGCCAACCTGGGCAACATAACAAGACCTCTTTCTTTTTTTTTTTTTTTTAATTCAAGTTGGAGTCTCACTCTGTCACTCAGCTAATTTTTGATTTATTGTAGAGATGAGGTCTCACCAAGTTTCTAGGCTGGTCTCAAACCCATGGGCTCAGGCAGTCCTCTTACCTTGACCTCCCAAAGTGCTAGGATTATAGGCTTGAGCCACCGCACCCAGCCTACAAGACTTCATTTCCACACACACAAAAAAAAGTTCAAAAAATTAGCCAGGCATGGTGGCACATGCCTGTGGTCCTAGCCACTCTGAAGGCTAAGGTGGAAGGATCACCTGAGCCCAGGAGTTTAAGGCTGCTAGAGCCATGATGATGCTATAGCACTCCAGCATGGACAATAGAGTGAGAATCCAATTCAAGGAGAGAGAAGTGGGTTGGAGAAAAAGTTTTAGCAATCATTAGCTTGTAGATTACAGTTGCTGTCACATGTCTAGACTGAGAAGAAACCAAGTCATTATTCTTTCAGGGATGTTGGGAAAAGAGGAAGCCACAAAAGTGTATGATACAGAGGGGTAACTAAAACCAAGACCTGATGGGGTCTTTGGCACAATGGCTCATGCCTGTAATATCAGCTCTTTGGGAAGGTGAAGCAGGAAGATCACTTGAGGCCAGGATTTCAAGACCAGCTTGGGCAACATAACAAGACTCTGACAGTGGGACCCTGTCTTAATAAAGAGAGAGAGAGAGACAGAGAACATGAACCAAGATCTGATGGCAGCTCAAGAGCTAATTGTGTTTTCCAGAAAGGAACTTGTGATTAGTGGCATCAGCCTACTGAGAGTTTATTCATGACGTGATTATAACATGCACATGGATTTAACCAATAAAGAGGATGCATCTGGGAAGAATCCTCAAGGCAAAAGCCATGTAGAGAGGGTTAAGTAGTGATTTGGAGGTAAAAAGAAAACAATGGAAAATTTGAGTGGAGATAATATTTGGTGAAAAAATTTTACTTTGCAGGGTTAGAGGGTGGGGTGGTAACTGGAGAGGATTTAGGGATAAGGGGGCCAACAGAAGATTTTGTTTTGGCATTTGGATATTAATATTTTTAAGAAGGAAGAAATTTGACCATGTTTCACTGCTCAGGTGGAGAAACCTGTAACATGGGTAGGTGATAGTACAGGGTCCCAAGAAGCTAGAGGAGAGGGGAACCAGAGCACAGTGAGGAGGGACAACTTTTCTTTGCACCAGGATGAATGATAGCAGAAAGTTAAGGGAATTCTGTCAAGGCTTCTCTCTTGTCATGTGCTGAAGGTAGTGGGGACGATGGCAAGGTCAAAGGTATGAGGAGAGGAGAGATTTGACAAACTTCTTACGGAGGAATGGCATTGGGAACAGAAGAAATCCTACGTAGCTCTAATGATCTAGTTGAGGTTGGAGATCATGCATTTCTAGTGGCAATATTATCAAGGAATTGAGAGGCCAACAAGTCATGTGTCATCCATGTAGATAACGATGTTGTACAGGATAAAAGCAAGGACTTGAGATGGACTGCAAGACATTGAGCCAGGGCTCCAGTCTCTAGGAAACTAAGGAGAGTGACTGGGAGGCTTGTTAGCAGTGAAGGAAAGAAAGATGTACAGTTTACGGTGGCTAAATGACATGGGCCTCAAAGGACTAGGACTTTTTTACATGGAGATGGTGGCATGGGAGCATAAGCAGCATCCCTTATGGTGCTTATGACTGACAAAGTAGGACCCTTGGGAAAGAGCCATCCATGTTGCTGTTAAGATGAGAAGGTGGTGGGAGCATTCTGTGAATCAGTTCAGAATTGAAGTGAGCTGTCATTTGAAATACCACTTGGTATCACTTTCTTGGTAGAGAAAGTTCAAGGCATACTTTGTGGAGCATGCTTATTTAGGGACTGAGAGAAGGAATAAGGAAGGATTATAACAGTGAAACTTTATAAAGAGAAACTTCTAAATTACTGCCTATATTAGCTGTCGTCTGATATATTACTTCACAATTCTCTTAAAGTAAGCTCTTATAATTTATTTATTCGTTGGAGATTTTTTCCTTGTGAGTTTTCATTTGGCTTCACTTCCAGGTAAGTGTATCAATATCAGCAGAATTATATTATAATTTCTCCCCCAAAACGACTATTTTGTGGGGTTTTTTAAATTGAAATTTTTTGTAACAACAGATAGTTATTTAAAGGTTAATACTTTAAGATTTTTAAAAAACGACCATGTTCTTTTCGAAATGTATTTTAGACCATTTCATTTAGACAGAAAATGTATAACATTTTGAATAGCGAAGTCAGAATCAAATGGTTTACTGCTTAATATGATTATGCTTTCTTTTTGATGTATAGGCATGTAAAGTTGAAGATCTGGGCAAAGTAGATTTTGAAGATGAAATTAAGAAAAGATTTAAAATGGTGTATGTGCCAAATTGGTTCTCAGTAGACTTAAAAACAGGGGTAAGTTAACAATTGATATTTGTGTAATTTGAGATAACTGGATACTTCTAAGGTAGCTCATAATTATTAGTTACAAAGTCCTATGTTTTTAGGTGTGAAAGAAAAGAAATTTTTTTGTGTTAATACTTAGAAAATGCAGTTGAATTGCCTTTGGTATCCAATAAACTAAATTGTAATTGCATTGAATCACATAATACACATTTGGGTTCCTGCATCTATGGCTTAGACTTAGACAAATAGTACTAATAAATTAAAGTTTACAGACTTATTTGGAGAATGTATTTAGATAGAATGCCACTAACAGTTTTTCCTTTTGACAGATGTTGACTATTACTTTGGATGAGAGTGATTGTTTTGCTGCTTGGGTTTCTGCAAAAGATGCTGGTTTCAGTAGCCCTGATGGGTCAGATCCAAAATGTGAGTTAAAGTGTCCTTCCTTTTTCTTCTTCCCTCTGAAAGAGAAGGTGGATCTGAGCTGTTTTTTCTTTGTACTCATCTTTGTAAAAGTTCTTTATATTTTGTTGATTATATCCTTGGTCAGTATTCTTCTAAGAATGTGGTTTGTAGAAACACACAGTTTTAGTGGCTTCATATGGAAATAGCCCTTTAAAGAATATAATTCTTGTTTCTATTTGTTTTTAAAGAATGGATACTTCTGAACAAGTAAAATATCTGTTTGCTTTGTATCATCATTGCTTTAAACATTCCAAGATAAAATTTTAACAGGCCTTAGCAAAATCTTTAAAGTCTTGATTTTAAACATCAGTGGCATTGGATGAAGAATTTAACATCAGAATATGTGAAAACTTATACTTTTTATTTCTCTTCTTCTCTTTTTAGGTTAAGGCTAATTAACTCTCTTCCATTTTTTTTCTTTGTAATTAATTTTTTGCAGTGAATTTAGGAGGACTTTTACTTCAAGCACTCCTAGAATATTGGCCTAGAACGCATGTGAATCCAATGGATGAAGAGGAAAATGAAGTAAACCATGGTTAGTGTTTTTATTTTCAAATAAGTGATTAAAAATTACTCAGGACTAAAAGATATGTAAGCTATTTGCTGAAATGTGACATAAATATTTGTGGTATGTCCAATTTATTGTCTTCCACATCCCAAAGTAAGAGCATCCATCCAGTCTTTACTGAGACTGTGATTCCAAGGGGGCAGACCACCTTATGGATATAATAAACCCTATATATATTCAAATTTGCCTTAAAACCAGGCACCTTAGCAGGCTTATCACAAAAACATTCCTCAGAGTATCTATGATCTTTTGGATTTACCTCCAAGCTAGTTAATTATCTACATCAGAAAGCCAGGTTTATCATTACATGATCACGTTGGCCTGAAATGTTGGTATTTCCTAGCCTGATGGTCTACCTGATTTTGACTCTGGATGTTTCCAAAAAATCAAATTCCAACTCAGAAGTGACAGGGTACTTGAACATGAATTTGTAAAGAATGTAATTAAGGACATCTGAAAGGAGTGTGTGCCACAGTGGGCAGCAGAGGAGAACATATTTTGAATGTATGCATTTGGTTCAGTTTTATTAAAGGAAAGGAGAAGAGAGAACTTAGAATTTCACATCTCATGTGTAACCTACAGCTGGTTGAAGAATCATTGAGTTCCACTTACTGAGGCTTACTCTGCTGGAGATTCTCTGCTGACCACCAGGAGAGAGCAACAGTGGCGAGTACCTCCTGCCAGGGACTTTGTTCTGGTTGACAGATTCATCCATAATGATTTGTGGAATTTAAATCTCTCACATGAGGATGGCATGCTTCCTTGAAAACCAGTCTTCTGATGTCCCTGTCAGAGAGAAGGCACTGACTCCACCCATGGTGGCTTTTCTTATCACCTGATCCACTTTGCTCCCTGTCAGAATTGTACAACGGACCATGAGCCACTAATGGAAAGATCGTTCCACAGAGGGTCAAGAAAGCTAGGTTCTGGTATGGGCTCTGCTGCTGCTTAACAGCTGTGTTGCTGTGGGCAGGTCATTTTCAGTTCCAATGCCCTCAGAGGCCCAAATAAACAGTAAGGACTGTAATCAAAAACAGTGGTATAGTCATCACCCCTTGGATCCAGGCTGTAAATGGGGAGAGTAAGAAAGAAGCCACCAGAAACTCCACATCATTCTTAACATCACACTGCCACTGGAAAGGCAGGGCAGGGTGTGTCCACCTCCTCAACCAGAGCTTAGGCTGCAGCGGCACCTGCACATGCTCAGGGACACCTGTGAGTTGTTCAGAGGGTGCTTAGTGAACAGCGAGTGTTCCAAGGGCTTTAGCAGGTGCAGGTGGGGGTACTGAAGATCACCTGGGCATAGCCACTGTCCTTCATGGGCTGATGTTCTTGTAAGGCAGAGAGCTACTTACAGAAAGCATTCTGAGATAGAGAAGTGCTAGGTTCTAAGAGAGAGATTCTGCTAGTGCCATAGGACTTCAGAGGATAAGATTCCTTCCAGTTTGATGAAAAGAATGTTCATGAATGACTTGGCACTAGAGTTGGGGTTCAACTGCGCTGAGCCAAAAGATTATAAAGAAAACAAAGTGGAAATAAAATCTACAGAGAACAGTAAAAGTGTGCCCTCTTTGAGGATTCTATTTTTCACTAGGAGCTGTGTCATTGGTTATGGCTGCCATTAAACATAATTTTTCCCCAAAAAATTTTTCTCATGATTTACAAAAAAAAAACCCAGTTCATCATTTATAAACAACATTAATCTCCTTTTTCATTAAAATCCTCCCAAATTTAGTCATTTCTCGTGAAGTATACCACAAGTTGCCATGTTTCTTATTTTTAGGAATTTAATCTTTTTTTTTTAACCTTTCTTTCTAACTTTGACTTATAGGCTTTTGAATTTAATCTTGCAATGTTGAAACTTGTGAAAGTAAAGTGTTTAGCATCTGTGTTTTTAGCACTAACACTGAATACCAACACCTGCATTTTTTTCCTAGTAAATGGGGAGCAAGAGAACCGAGTGCAGAAGGGAAATGGATATTTTCAAGTGCCGCCTCACACACCTGTGATCTTTGGTGAAGCTGGAGGTCGCACACTGTTCAGGTATGTGTAAGAGGGGCCAGAGGCCCTGCCTGAGAAAGCATCCCATTTGCTCAGAAGCATTGGCTCAAACAGATGTTAGAAGTTGTTTATTATTAACTTTCAGGGTTAAGATTTGGAAGCTTCCCATTTCCATAAGATGGTAAAATGTCCACATTCTTAATGAGAGGAGAACCTGTAGTGCTAGAATAGAGTAGTAGATACTTTGCCTCGAAGCAGCTTCTCTGGTGGTTTTCTGCAGGAAACTCTCATGTTGTTTCACTTTGCCTGTGTGCTAGGGTCAGGGAATACATGGCATCACCAGAAGTCCCTGCCCACAGGAGAGATGCAGAGTAGGCACCTTCCCCAGGCTGGGCCAGCCAGGATGAGCTGGGCTGCCCCTGGGAACTGTTGTGGCTGACACTGACACTGCTTGGGGTGTCAGGCAGTCATTTGTGGGGACTTGCAGAGAAAAGCTGAATTGGTTCACCTCCATATTGCCAGTAAGGCCCTGGTGGAGCCAGTGGATAGAGCTTACTAGTCTTCTCTAGGGGCCAGAAGAAAGAAAAATGCTTGTCTTACCCTTGAGTGCAGGATGCTTTCTTTATAATAGCTTCCTGAGAATGGTTACCAGAAACATCTGGCCCCCATTGCATGTGAGCACCTGTGCCATGCACTGTAGCACTGGTTGGGGACCTTTCTTAAGTGCTTTGCTTGTACTCAGGTTTCCTGTCATCACCCAAGGCAGCTAAAGTGTTTATACGTGGCCTTGAAATCAGGGACTAAGTTTTAGGGCCTGCTTTCCCTTTTAGCTGAGTGAGTCATTTGCCAAGTGGGAGTTGTCCTAAATGAAATCCTTGAGGGTTCCTCCCTCAAATGTTTGTTAACAGTGATTTTGTCATCTGTGTTTGTTGTGCCACTTACTACTTAATGGATTGATTATGTTTAGGCTGCTCTGCCGAGATTCCGGGGGTGAGACTGAATCGATGCTTCTTAATGAGACAGTGCCACAATGGGTAATTGACATCACTGTGGATGTAAGTGGCCCCCACTCCCATTTTGCCCTTATATTTTTAACTCATGAAATTAAGAACTGCTCTAGACAGTTCTTAAACCTAATAACTGGACTCCCAAGTGGAATCCCCATCCTGTTCCTTACAGTTCCAAAGTTGCAGAAGTAATATTGATAATTGTTTCTTTATCTATCTTTGTTGGTTTTTAATTATAAAAATAATACATGCTTATTCAATAAAATGAATGAAAGGAAACTCATCTCTTCACCAATTATTCATTTTTGCCCATTCACTCCCTGCCCTTCTTTCCAGAGATAACGATTATTAATAAGTTAATAATGCATAGCCTTCAGTACTTTTTTCTTTGCATACACAGGCATATATTATTTATGTACATTTATGTGTGTATGTTCATTTTATTTTGCACAACGTCTCTTATACATACTGTTCTGCAACTTTTTTCACTTAAAAATGTGTCCTGCACATCTTTTCATGTCTATACATGTGTATCTTTCTTTTTTAATGACTGAATAATATTCAGTATAAATGTCCCATGGCTTTTTTAAGCAGTCCCCCTGTTAATGGACATTTAGGTTGTTTCCAGTGTTTTCTGTTACAAACAGTGCTGCAGTCCTTGTACATATATCTTTGTGTACTTTTTAGGATAGATTCCTAGAAGTGGAATTGCTGGATCAAAGGGTATGCATGTTTCAAATTTTGATAGATTTTGCCAAATTGCCCTCCACTGAGGCTGTGTACCAGTTTATACCCTCACCAACAGTGTATAAGTGCCTGTTTCCCCATACCTGCATCCATGCTGGATACCTTTAATCTTTGCTAAAAGATAGGCAAATATTATCTCATTGTCTTAATGTGAATTTTTAAAATATTCATAGTGAGGTTAAGCATTTTTCATATCGGTCATTTGCATTTTTTCTGTGAACTACTTGTTTGTATTCTTTACCCATTTTTCTATTGGGTCGTTTGTCTTATTGATTTATAGGATTTCTTTGTATTGAATATTAACCCTTTGACTATTATGTATGTCTCTCAGTTGAATTTTTACTTTGTTCATGGTGTCTTTTGCCAGGTGAAAAGTTTTAATTTTTAAATAATCAAATTGATCTTTTATGGCTCTGAGTTTCATGTCTTATTTAGGTATTTTCTACTCCCAAGTTAACAAAGATGTTCTGCATTCTTTTCTAGTACTTTGATGGTATTTTTTTGTCTAGATCTTTAACCTATTAGAATTTATTCTTCTGTTTGGTATGAGGTAGGATTCTAACTTTTGCCAAAGGGATAGGCAGTGTGCCAGCACAATTTATTGAATAATCTATCCTTTTTCTACTAATTTGAAATGCTATCTTTATTATGTACTAAATTTCTGTATACACATGGGTCTGTATCTAGACTCTCTTATGTACTGTTGACCTATTTTGTGTATTCCTTAAGCCATATGGAAAGGAATTTAATCTCTAGAACGTTTAGAAACTTTATTTTCTGTCCCAGATATACCTCCAAGAACTTAAAGGCAGTGTGACACCTGATGGATATTCTGTGGTCTTCTCTGTATCCAAGCTCCCCATAAACCACTAATTCCTTTGAGTGTGAAACTCAGCTGGGATGCATTGCTGACTTTAGCCCTGTGGCTTATTCCTGAGAGGAGACATCCAGACAAGATATGCCATGGAGGCTCGGAGGGTATTAATACCCTGAGAAAAGATGACCAGATAATTTTATCCTTTATCTAAGAATGTGGTTGACCTCATGGTAGACATCTAGGTTCTTGGCTGAAGTTTCCACTCTTTCTTAAAACCTCAGACCTCACTCTGATATCAGAGGGAAAGAAAATGGGAGGACCTGATTGGCCTTTTCAGTTGGATGACGGGCCTTACCAACGTAAAGTGTGTGGCTTTTCTCAAAGGTGAATGCTGTGGGTTTTTCTCCAGACTTAAGTTTTTATTTGGGCCTTTAGGTATTAGCCCCTGTATTTTAATGCAAAATTAAGATTTTTGGTTTGTATGGCTTAAAACATTAAAAGAAAATGTCTTTCCCTTTAATAGCTCATACTGTTATTTAAGAAGAGCCATGCTACAATTTCATATTGCCACTAATATTGCATATAATTTGTCTTTTCATATATTTTATTACAAAATTAAATGTTATAGTTTTCTGATAAATTTTCTTGAGGGCTGATTTAGATAATGTGATAGCTTATAAATTTCATAGATGGTCACTTTTAATTGTAAAATAATTACTACTTGCAAATCATGTTTTCATATTGACATTATTTATCAGCTAATAGAAACTATTATGCCTTTTTAACTTTTAATATTTCAGAAAAATATGCCCAAATTCAACAAAATTCCTTTCTACCTCCAACCTCATGCATCTTCAGGAGCAAAAACCTTAAAAAAGTAAGTTAAATATAGTGTCATGTGGTCCCTTGATCTAATTAATTGCTAGAGAGAATTCTTTTCCCCTACGATTGCTTTTATAGCAATGAAGGCAGGTACTGGATTTATAGCTGATTTTATAGCACTGAGAGTTTATACAATTAAACCATTTACCAGGTACCAACTGTGGTACGCTGTAGGTAGTTAAAAGTAAATAAGACATGGATTTTTGTCTTTGGCCATAATTTACAGTTTAGGACACAACCTGTATATAATACGGCTTTAATGGGTACCTAGGAAATAGAATGAGGGAAAGAAGTGAGTTTTCAGCTGGAGCTTTCTAGAAAAGCTTCTTAAAGGACATGGAATATGAGCTGGATGTGTAAGGAGTTCTACCTAACTGCAGAAGATAGATATTCCAGGTCTAGGACACAGTCTGATGAGGGGTGTGGACGTGGGCGCATGCTTAAGACAGTGGGAAGTAGCGAGAACCCCCACGCAGCTGTAGCACAGCTGGATGGGCAGCAGGGGCACACTAGGAGTAAACTGAAAAGGTAGTTAGAGGTGTTATGGATTCTGGATTTGGATGCTGAACAACAGACCATGCAGTAACTACACACCAGGCATTTTTTTTTTTTTTTTTGAGTCAGAGTCTCACTCTGCCGCCCAGACTGGAGTGCAGTGGCCACTCCCGGCCACCGCAGCCTCGACCTGCTGGGCTCCCGTGATCCTTCCGCCTCAGCCTTCCAAGTAGCTGGAACTACAGGCGCGTGCTACCACGCCCAGCTAATTTTTTGATTTACTGTAGACATGAATTCTTGCCAAGTTGCCCAGGCGGGTCTCGAACCTGCGGGCTCAGGCAATCCACTCACCTCAGCCTCCCAAAGCGCAGGATTATAGGCTGAGCCACCGAGCCTGGCTCACACCAGGCATTTTTGAGCCAGTACTGGGATGTGGCCCAGGGAGAGGCTCAAGGAAGGGAGATCCAAGAGAAAAATGTTAGTAGTCTGGGAATGGGATGTTGACCTTTGAAAAGATATATATTCTAGCAAGTACAATCAACATGCTTTTTAAAAAACTGTTTTTGTTACAGAGATTGCCAAAAGAGAGTAGGATAATGAGCCCCCATTGACTCATCAGACAACTTCAGTAATTTTCAATACCTTGCTAAATGTTTTGCTTCATCTACACCTTTACCTACCCTCTCTCCACACAAACACACACTGGATTATTTTAAAATAAGTTCTAGACATCACTCCAGTGAGATGTAATAACTGAAGTTCTAGAAGGCTTTCAGAGTTTAAGCCTTAGCTTCTTGGTTTGATGATTATTGACTGATGTCAGAAATACGAAAATAGGTGTGGAGGTGAGGGCATTAATGAGTCTAGTTTGGGACATGTAGAGTTTGAGGTGCCAGCTGTTAGGTTTATGGCATAAAGCAGAAAGTTGAGACTCTAGGTCTAGACTGGGGCATCGTCTGTCCACAAGTGCTAGTTGAAAGCATAGCACTAGGGAAAAAAGCCCAGGGAATACTGAGCACCAAGAGCATCAGACCCTGGTTAGCACTGGGAGCTGCTCTCCTTTCCAGGATTATTTAGTTTGGTCACGCTCTGGGAAAGTACTGAAGAGAATAAAACTGAGAAGGCCATACTGTATAAATATATGTAAGTTTTAAGAATATATATTAATCTCAGTTGCATGTAATTGACATCTTAAGAGGACATTGTAGAAAATCTCTTGGCAATTCTAAAAATGGATTAAGGTAATGAGTAAAATCATGTATTGGTTTATGTTTCTGTGGTATGTTTTCGCTTTATAGAAAGTATTAGCATCAAAGAAAAATAATATGGAAGAGGTAATATTGAGTGATTTCCACTGCTTTTTACAGAGACAGACTCTCCGCTAGTGACATGCTCCAAGTCCGGAAAGTTATGGAACATGTTTATGAGAAAATTATCAACTTGGATAATGAGTCTCAAACCACTAGCTCTTCTAATAATGAAAAACCAGGAGAACAGGAAAAAGAAGAGGATATTGCTGTGTTGGCAGAGGAGAAAATTGAACTTTTGTGCCAGGACCAGGTAAGTGGACTTGAGGACCACAGCCCTGCTTTTTCTAGTGCTGGTGCTCATAAAGAGTTACATAATGTGGTGTGATTATATTTCCCAAATGTGTTGCTTTTGAGAGAATTTACGGTTTTAGGGAGGCTCTCAGGAGCCCTAGGTCTCCCTCACCTATCTGTGAAGCTCCTCTACAGGGGCTCTTCAGTCCACCCTAAAGTTCTTCTTTACCCCTGGGAAAATTTTCAGGAAAGGGACACATAGATTTTAAAACGCACATAGACAAATGTGGATATGCTGGTAGCTTTTTTTTCCTGACAAGAAAAAGACACACGTCTTTTTAATATGTGCCATGTTAGCCTCGGATCTGGAGTAGAGGTGGGTGGAGAAATGGCAGAACTGTTTTAAATCAAGATGCACTTAAGATGTGTCATCAGAGGAATGGCTGAAAGATGGCCTGGTGTTTCTGGCATACTGACAAAAGATACACATATCACTGTACCCAATCTCGTGCCTGCATGCATAGAGCTGTGACAGCAAGAACAAGCCACCAGTAATGGGGCAGGGCTGAACAAGCTGGATCACTGATGAGCATCCCTGCATTAATGATCAAGGTTTTAGGTACTAAAGACTTCTAACTTCTTATTTTTGGCCATGCAGGTTTTGGATCCAAATATGGACCTTCGAACAGTGAAACACTTCATATGGAAGAGTGGTGGTGACCTCACCCTCCATTACCGTCAGAAGTCCACGTGAAGGGTGGGCTAATGCTCCTGGGTATTCATTTACTACCTTCCTCTAAGGCCCCAAGAGTAGTCCTAGGAAGCCCACTGAGCCCCAATGGGAGCAAGACTTCTAATGGCCGTTTGGTATGGACTGAGATTATCTTTCAGTTGAAGTGACTAATTGAGATGTAATATAGAACCAGTCTCCATGTGTAGATTAAGCTGTCCCCAGGGAAGAGCGTGAGAAAGCAGAAGAGCCCTGAGCAGACTATGTCTTGCGAGATGTACAGAGAACTGACAACAGGCCAGTGCAGACTTTGCTTCCTCCTTTTGTTTCAAAGGACCTTATCTTTGCTAGCACTTGTTAGAGACACATCGGTCAGACCACATCTGTCACTGTGTTTCGACTTCAAACCCACACTCTAGCTTTTCTAAGAGAGTACATTCCATTATGCAGTAGATAAGGTGTTTTCCAAGTTGTCATTAAAAAAATCTAATTGTTTTCACCATTTAAGACAGTTATTTTTAATGGGAATTTGCTGTTGCACAATTTGAGAACCAGCCCATTTCATAAATAAATGATTAATATTGGGCTTGTTTTTGATACTGCATCTCAGATGTGTTCTTACAGGAAGATCTGTTGGAATTCTAGGTGTTGGACTACAGCGCTTGGACTGCTGGGCCAGAGTTTGCACAGCCCGTGCCTAGTGATGCTGCACCTTCCCATCATGCCCTGGCTGTGTGGCAGTCCAGGCAGTGCAGCTGTTTCACTCCTTCGTCCACTGTGTCCAGTTCTATTTATGGGCAAGGCCGGCTGAGACCACAGGCTTTTGCTCTGAGTAAACAACATGACACCATCAAAACTTAAGATCATGATGGAATTTTAATTTCATTCAAATGTTACCTAAAATGTATGGTGTCAGAGTCAAGGGATATCATAGTGAGTTAATTCGATATTCATATCCTGGAAGTATACATATTTGTTTTTCCAGAGTTTTATATGTAGGCTTTTGTTGTACTTGTGTTCAGATCTTCTTTTCACTGTTCTAACAATCTCAAGCTTTCACAGAATCATGGATCTTGTACAGAATATAACTTATTGGGGATAAACACTTCAACTTTTGGCAGGAAATACTTTGGATTCTCCCCAAGGTCATTTGTATTCAGAGTAGATCAGTGGTCCACCCCCATAAAAACTACATAAGACAAGCCTCCTGTACGAAGCCAGAAGCACAAGTGCCTTCAGAGGGCAGTTTATTCCAGTCCAGTTGCCTCCCCAGCTTGTGTGTGGCCTGTCCCCACAACAGCAGGGACTGGGGAGGTTGGTGGGGAAGGTTTTTTCTTTTCTACATCTTCACAGGTTTAGCTGGGGGCAACTGATGGGCCTAGGTCCACACCTTACTCTTTGAGATACTCTGATCCGCACAACTGCAAACACAGGGTTCCCTCACTGCTAGTCAGCTTCCTTTGGAAAGTGGACAGGCCATTGCCTTCTGCACTTTGGAGAAGTGAGCAAAGACGTGCCACATTTCCAGTAAGCTGAAATTGTCTTTCTCCCTTCCTCAGAGAGCAACCAGCTTCTTTTTTTTAAGAGTCCTTTCTATCTGTTGGATACAACAGTGCGCTTTTGGTGCACATTTTTTAGCAATAGTTGTGAATGAATGGTAAAAACAACAAAACAGAACTCACTTGCCAGCCCTCAGTTGTGTTTGCACGAGGGGCCTTGAGCTGAAGAAAGGGTTTCACTGGGTCATTTGCCCTGTGTGCTGAGCCTTGGGTGGCTGCACTCCCTTCCTGTCACAGATCTGACCCCCAGCATGACTGTACTTTTTGCCCCCTCCAGTCAGTCAAACCAGTAATACCATTTCCAGAAAATTTGACAGTCTGCAATGCCAAAAGGGTAAAAATCTGTATTTCACGTTGTATAGAATAAAGGCTTTAGTTAAAATATTTCAAAGCGTAATACACGTTTATTTTTTCACTTGTCATTTTCCTTCATAGCAGATTAGAGAAAGTAAGAAACTTGGTTTCATGTTCTCTTTGGAAATATTAAAATTGTTGCCCATTTTATCCTCTAGTCTATGGGGGAGGGAAGCAAAAGTCAAGGGAAGAGCCTGAACTTGGGGGCAACAGCAACTTGGGGTGAGACTGCCCAGCTACAGTTAAGGGAAGCTCGCCCTAGAATGAGTCTGTTCTCATTCCCGCATTCTTGACACTGGGCTCCCAGACAATCCAGGACACAATGCCTTACTGTTCTGCACTTATCAGCTGCTCTGGTAAGCTTGATGAGGGCTTGCTTGAGATGTAGTCAGTGCTTGAAACTCCGTGTTTGCTGATTTGGGGCCTTCTCTCCATAGAGCTGGTCTATGGTGCCCAGAGCAGATAGTCCTTGCCCTGCGGACTTGACAGCTTTTGAGTTTCCTGTATGTACACAGTCATTATAAATCATGCAGTAAAGGTGAGACTTTCAACTGGTAGAAGCTAGAAGACAAGGCCAGAGGCAGCTTTCACAGTAATTAGCAAGGAGTACGGGAAGGTGAGGGTCCAGTTAGAGCAGCAGAGGACTTCAGGTGATGAGGGGACATCCTGGGTGTGGCACCCTCCTCTGCAGAAACTGCACAGAGCAGAGGACCCAGCCTAGCCTTAGCCTCCAAAGGCACCTGGGTGAGGAAATCAGCTTCCTCCCATACTATAGGAAAGAACAGAAGGGTCTTCACCCACTCTTGTCTATCCCCATACTTCTCCTCTTGGGGTGGGGGTGGTGTGTGAAGAGACCTAGTCAGGTGGACTAGCTTTGAGAGTTTTCTTAGGATGGTGAACTTAAATGTGCAACTTTTATTCGCTACTGGGGCTGGCTGGATGCCTTGTGTACTTGGAAGAGATGGTTGTTTTAGTTTGAGAACTAACAGGAGTTGCCACTGGGGACACTAGGTCTGTGGTGGCATATAGACCCTGAGGAAGAAACACTGGTCCAGGCGCAAATGGGTCTCTGCTGAAGGGCCTAGAATGTCCAAGCCCCTCCCTTCAGTGAGATGGACAAGTACACTGCCTCTCCCCTCCAACCGCAACTGGCACGTTGGCCGGCCTGAGCCCACTGTGACAGTGTAGCACAGGGGTGAGGGCACATGACAGGAGCGATTGGGCCTGGGGGGTCCCTTCCAGTATTCAGTGGACCAAGCTGTGCAGGAAGAGCCAAGGCAGGCCCCACAAAGCAATCAGGCCAATACCTGACACCAACCCCTTCTTTCCTTACCCCGTCTTCACCTGGATCATGACCAGACCATGCTGCCGCCTGGGAAGCCTCAGAGACCAGAGCTGGCGCAAGCACTGGACCGGAGGGTGCATGGCCGAGAGACACCCTTGCCCAAGGCCGTGGCCTCTCACTACCCACTGAGGCTTCATGCCCCACCCAGGCTTCCTCTCCTACCCTAGCTCCCACAAAATATTGAATCTGGGGGTGCTGTTCCCAGCCCTCTACTACCCCAAACCCTTTGAAACCCCAAAGCCAGGACCACCAGGGAGGATAAATGTTAGGAGATCATCTCCTGGAGACCAGAAGCTGGGTCCAAGTGAGTGGACACAAAAGCCCCCTGCCAGTAGCAGGCCCTGCACACACCTGGAGCTGCAGCCTAGGAAGCTGGACACATGGGGCTGGGGGCAGGCACAGGGCCAGGGGCAGGCATGGAGCTGACTGCATAGCACAGTCTGGGCTGCCTGCCCACATCTGGGCTTCGTGAAATGTCACCAGGGGCCATGTCACAGCCCAGGAGGTTCTGGGGCAGAGAGCTGAGCCCGGCTGGCCAGCCCCTCAGCCTCCGCCCCAAAAGCTGGGCTCTCTGTGCTTGCCGGCTCCTCCTCAGCCTGAGCTTCAAGCAGCTCAGCAGACAGCCCGTCTTCTGGTGAGGCTGCTGAGGTGAGGCTGTCGGGAAGAGTCAGCTGAGGCAGGTGGTCTGGCTGAGCTTGGACACCTGGGCTGTCCAGGAAGGAGTCCTCAAACTCTGACCCCGACCATGTGGCCTCACCTGAAACACAGAAGGTGGATCTGAGGAGGCCTGCAGAACCTCGGGCCAGTAACCCCACTGACTCCTGACTGTCACCCCAGCCTCTATGGGGGAGGGGAGACCAAGTGTACAAATGCCTTGATGTGGCTGTATCCAGCCTGCTGGCTTACTTCCAACCCAGCTGAGGAAGGTAGGCAGCCCTCCCAACAACCTGGGGTCCTTCCCAGAGGACTTCAGAAGGTGCCGGCCACTCACCGCCCCGCTCATGAGAATTGCTGCTAGAGCAGATGTCTTCCAGCCCTGAGGTTGAGACAGTTGTGGAGGTCGGCGCTGAAGAAGGAGGCAAGCTGGGCCACACGCTGGCATTGCTGCTGTCCAAGAGGGAAATGCCCGACACGTCCAGGAAACCTAGGGGAGTGGGGCACAGTTCTTTGCCAGCACAAAACCCTGACCACTGGAAGGTCAGTACCCTGGGCTCACCCTGCCCATTCCTAGGGTTTGTGGCCCAGCCTGTGAGACTTTAATTTCAGCCCCTTGTGATGCTCTCCACCCCCGGCCCATGCAGCCCCAAAGAGGTTCTCCACTGCCTGTTTCTGAGGAAAGCAAGTGGCCTGGGACTGGCCATCAAAGGAGTGGCACAGTGGCAGTGGGCCTAGACTCCGCTCTGTCTCCAATTAGCTGTGTGACCTGAAGGAGGCCACCTCTCTCTTCTGGACTACAGACTCCCCATTTGAACACTAGATTGGATAATCTGCATCTGGGTGTATACCAGTGGGTAGGGGGAGCGGCGAGCCAGCCCCAGGGAAGTTTGGGCACTGCTGCCAAAGTCCATCCCTGAGCCTGCGGCCCAGTCCTCTCCAGGGCTGGCCCAGTACCTGGGTCCATGACTCGCTGCACTGGAGGTGGAGGCTGAAGAGGAGTCTCTGTGGGATGTGGAAGTCCCCCAAGGTCTGGAGGACTAAGGCTGGGACTCCCAGACCCAGGAAGTGGTCCTTCTAGGGAGGAGCCAGGTGCTTGCAGCAGGACCTGGGGGAGTCAGGAAAGAAAACAGGGACACGGTGCCTTGAAGGATTTTGCAGCCCAACCTAACAACCACCCTACCCTTTACCCCAGGAGCACTGCTCGGCCCTTAGCGATCACCCCTTCTGATATGGGTGGTATAAAGTCAGGCCAGAGGGGTCTGGCTAGACTCCCTGCAGTGTCAGCACCAAGAGGGAGCACTCCTCCCATTCTGCTGGGGTGTCCAAGTGCCCACCTGGCCCTAACACAGCCTCTTTGCAGCCTTGACCCCCATCAGTGACCCACGAGAAGGGAGGACCGAGCCCTTCTGGAATTCAGGCATGCCTGGAATGGAGAGCATACTTGAATACTCCCTGCACAACTCCCAGGCACCAGCCCAGTGTCCAAAGGTACTCTCAGGAGACCCACTCGTCAGCCATGAAGGAAGGGCCAGCATTTCCCTGCAGACTTGGCCAGACAACCATCCCAACTGTGATTCTGGAGACCCAGGCCCTGGCCCAGCTTTACCACAGACTCACTGAGGCACTGAACAGGCCCATCAGTGAGCCTCAGTTTCCCACTCAGGAAGAGGACAACTAGGGCCTCACCTCTAGACCCGAGAGGCAGGAGAGCCAAAAGTGGGTTTCACTATCCCAGGCAGGGCCAATCTGCTCCCACTGGGTCCCAGAAGCAGATGGGTCTCCTAGATACAAGGGCCCCACAGACAGGCTCTGGTGAGTGTTGCTGATGGCTCCCCAGGACAGCTTCTAAAACTGTCTCCCTTTCCAGCCGGCAGGTCTCTCCTCCCCCGACTGCCAGATGCTCCCACATACCTCCGTATAGTTGCTCTGCCCGGAACCTATCTCCAGGTCATGTGAGTCCTGGGGCGTAGGCCCAGGTGCCAGAGCATCATGCAGTAGGGCATCAGGTGGCGGGGTGCCAGGTAGTGGGACATCAGGTGGCGGGGTGCCAGGTGGTGGAGCACCAGGTGGTGGAGTACCAGGTGGCTTCCTGTGGTGGCTGGGGGGCTGAGTAGGGATCCGATGTAGATACCCATAGCCGATGCCACACCCCAGGCTACCAAAGGCCAGAAACTCAGTCCGGGAGGTTGTCCCACAGCCCTCCCTACCTTACCACCCCATCCACGATTCCCAATAAGAAGGCTGGACAGGGCACTTCTGGAGCACTGGTCAGCCTCAGGTGTCCAGGGCCCTGCCCTCCTCCATTTCCCCCATGGGACTCAGGTCCATGCTCACCGGTCAGGCCCCACCCACCTGGCCCTCCAATGCCAGGAAGTACCTGCCCTCTCCACCCCAGGCTGCATTGGGAGTCACAGTCACCTCCCGGCAGGAGTCAGACTCAGAGTTATAAACCATCAGCTTCAAGGGCTTCCCCTCATGGGACTCGATGAGCGTGAAGAAGTCCTCAGACTGTGAGAAACACATGGCGCCTGAGGCCTGCGCTCAACTGGAAGCCTCAGCGAAACCACACGCCTCCCATGGACAGCACCCGTCTCTGCACACCCCCCACCGAGGGCCTGGGGAGGGGCAGGCCACGGACTCCTCACCTCCTGGAGGATCTGGTCAGAGCCAACCACGTAGTCTGTGTAGGGGCACAGGCCAGCAAGGGCGGCAGGGGAAGACGGTTCCACGTCCTAGGGAAAGAATCACAAACAAGCAGCCTCAAGGCCACCAAAGAGGCCTCAGGGAGAAGGGGCAGGGGGCATTGCCTCTCCAGGTCCTGGGTCGGATACCCGTCCTCTGTCCCCAAGCAGGGCTTTCAGCCTAGACTCTCTCTCCTTGCTGCCCAGATCCCCCACATCCCCAGGTCTGCGCCTGCCCAGCAGAGGGCAGCACCATGCCACGGCTTGCACTGGGCTCTGGACTCCGACCTGGGCTCCACTTCCGGCTCCACCAGCCGCAAGCCGTCGGACTGAACACATGACTGAACCACTCAGCCTCGTTTTCCCCACAATCAGAAGTAGGATGCACAGTTCCTACTCAGCGTTGCTAGGATTAAACACATGTAAAGAAAGAAAGCCATAGCCCAGCCATAGTAAGTCCCAACTGTGCTGCTGCTACTGTAGCAGGCATGTGGCTAAAGGCCCCTAGGGTTGGAGGCAAGGGTGGAGAGAAAAGCTGGGTACAGACAAGGTCCGATTTCTCCCTTGGAAAGCCACCACTCCCAATCTCCCAGGCTCCCTGGGAAATACACAGGAATTTGTATCATCAGCCCCATTTCACTCATGGGCAAACTGAGGCAGGCTGCAAAAGTTGAGAAACTTGGCCAGCTCCTGCAAGAAGCCAGTGGGCAATGGAGGAGGCGAGACATCAAATTGGCCGACTTCCACCAAGCCATAGGACTGAGTGAGAACATGGACACCATGGATGAGCTCAGGCATGAGGTGTGCTCATGACACTATCATCTATGACAGCTCAGTCACCAAGGGTCATTAAGATATGGATTAGTCATATAACAATACACCAGAAAACCACTATATACAGTCTTGTTGCTTAATGGCAGGGATACGCTCTGAGAAATGCATCATTAGGCAATGTCACGGTTGTGCAAACACCATGGAATGTACTTACACAAGCCTGATGGTATCGCCTACTGCACACTAGGCTGTGTGGTGTGGCCTATTGCTCCTGGGTTACACACCAGCACAGCACATTACTGCACTGAGCACTGTAGGCAATCATAACACAACGGTATCTGTGTACCTAAACAGAGAAAAGGTCGATAGAACAATGGTCTTATGCTGGGCATGGTGGTTAATGCCTGTAATCCCAGCACTTTGGGAGCGGAGGCGAGAGGACTGCCTGAGCCCAAGGGTTCAAGACCAGCATGGGCAACCTGGCAAGACCTCGTCTCTACAATAAATAAAAAAAATTAGCTGGGGGTGGTGGCACATGCCTGTAGTTCCAGCTACTCCTGTAGTTCCAGCTACTTGGAAGGCTGAGGTGGAAGGATTGCCTGAGCCCAGTAGTTCAAGGCTGCAGTGGTCCCCAGTGTGCCACTGTACTCCAGCCTGGGGGAAAGAGTAAGACTCTGACTCAAAAAAAGGGG
>CAUYQG010043629.1:0-19450 GCA_963574415.1 Tarsius wallacei | reverse complement strand
TTTTAAAATATTGTGTTTCGGAGGGCATTATCAACAAAATGAAAATGCAGCCTGAGCCTGCGGGTTCGAGACCCGCCTGGGCAACTTGGTGAGACCTCATCTCTACAATAAATCAAAAAGTAGCCGGGCGTGGTAGTGCGTGCCTGTAGTTCCAGCTACTTGGAAGGCTGAGGCGGAAGGATCGCCGGAGCCCAGCAGGTCGAGGCTGCGGTGGCTGGGAGCAGCCACTGCACTCCAGTCTGGGTGACAGAGTGAGACTCCAACTCAAAAAAAAAAAAAAAAGATGTAGGGTATGAGTCAGGATTGGGTACATGGCAAAAACATGGAACCCAGCATGCTGTCCATCAAAAGTGGACTGGATAAATAATAAAATGGTATATGTATGATGGAATTTTATGCAGCCATGAAGAAAGAACATTTTTTTTCTTTACCTGTTTTTTTGGTTCATATAGAAAGGACTCTTACACCACCTGCCTTCTCCTTCCCTCTGCTTCACCTCAGATCCCCAAGGGGCAGGCAGGACCTCAAGGATGTCTATGTCACCATTGTCATCAAGATAATGGCTCTCTCCCTTTACTCCCATCTCATTCCTCTGAGCCTGTGAAGTGCTCAACCTTTGTCCTTAGAGTATGGCCCTTTACTGATGACAAAAAATTAAAACCCTGGCCCAGTACCTCTGCCCATGAGCCTATTGCCCTGACCAAAGTCTGAAAGCTGCCCTTTCTCCCCCCATCCTAATCTGAGATGTTCCCAGCACATTCGTAGTAAGAGGGAACGCTCATTGTCCTAGGGTTTCAAGTTTGCAGGAACTACATATTTTTTTCCTTAGCAGAAATAGTTGTGGTTTTTTCCTAACAAGTTTGCAAGTTCCCCATAAAGTTGGAAATTCCCTTCTTGGTCACAGCTCTTGATAGATGCAGAAGAAGCCTGTCCGGTCCTATCTTCCCTCCTGACCTGCTGTGTGACTCTGAGAAGTTAGCTTGGACTCCCTGGGCTAATCAATGAAGACTGCATCCATAAAGTTGGAAATTCCCTTCTTGGTCACAGCTCTTGATAGATGCAGAAGAAGCCTGTCTGGTCCTATCTTCCCTCCTGACCTGCTGTGTGACTCTGAGAAGTTAGCTTGGACTCCCTGGGCTAATCAATGAAGACTACATCAATTGAGAACAGATTAAAGGATAAAAAAGGTTTTGGGAATGACTTATTTTTGAAGAATCTTGGGAGGCGGACTTTGTAAATATCTCCGTGGTGAGAATAACCATTTGGGGAACTACCAAACCATTTAGATACCTCTTCTTGAAAAAAATGAGTTTAGTAATTTTCACAGCTAATTCCAATCCCTCCCCCCCTCCACCCTTACCTCCACCCCCGCCTCCACCCTCAGGTGTAGATTGATAGAGTAGATATGCTGAACTCTCCTCCTCCCGCTTAGACACACACTTCTGGGAGGCCTTAGATAAATAGAAGGCAGAGGCAAGGCTGCAGAATTATTATTATCATTATGATGAAGATTACGCTTTCAGTATGAGAAACAGGAAGTGAAACTGACAAAAATGCCCAGTGATAAGTGCCTAGCCCCATCTCTTCAACTGGACCCGAAGGCAAAGAAGCCAGCCAAAGAAACTGCAGCCCCTCCACAGGCTTTAACAACTGCCAGTGGTGTGTGTGTGTATGTGTGTGTGTGTGTGTGTGTGTGTGTGTGTGTGTGTGTGTGATGAGTGTCTTTAAATAGCAGTTTCCAGAATGTGCGGTGATCTTTCAACCATATTCATGTGCCCAGGCTCCTCCCTTCATGTGATATCCTTAGGGTTCTTCCTTACTACTTCCTTCCCTATTTCCTAGAGAGAGCTTCCCATGGTTGTCAGAAGATGTTAAAGGAGAAGTCCAGTGACAAATTAGTTCCTGCCACACATGCCTTATCTGCCCAGGCCAGGTCTGAGCCATGTACCTTTCTTGATCACTGGTCTGTCCCCACAGCAGACACATTCCCTGGGCCAGAGGTCTTTCTTCCCTCTCCCTTCAGGGGGCCGTATTTTCTCTTCTGCCTGGCTGCCTGATGCTCCATCTGCTTGGTTGGTTATTCACGTCCTTTGTCTTTTTCAGAAATCGATTATGGATAAATGGTAGCTGGAAAACAGGGCTTCAGGGCCAGTGTAATTATCCCACTTTGACATTTCCATTTGCAGAGCCATGGCCTCTGGAAACACTGGAACTGTGAAAATGACCTGATTTTCATACTACCTTGTTAGCTCAACTTCCCAGGCAGCTAAAGGAACCATGCTGGTGTTTCAGAAATACCTCCTCGGATGGGCAATATTCTGAAGAAAAAAATGCAGAGGGAAAAGACGAGAAAAAGGTATCAAGGAGGGGTAGGGGAGACAGAGAGAAAGAGAGAGAGCAAAAACACATTTCAGCTGTGCAGGTTATTGGGCTCGTGTTCTGGTCCCCTGGGCCCCTTTTTAATGACTTTCATACCAAGATCTTGAGCTAAAGTAATAGATTATTGAAACTTTGGTTTGGGGAAAATAGAACTGCCTTATGCTCACTATGATTTTTTCTTAGCCTAGAATAGGGGTCCAGAAAAACCCATCCAGGGCTTGGGATGGGGTTGAGGGTCACAGCAGGGTAACTGATTGAGGAAGAAGAACTCTAGTATGAAACTTTATATTCCAAATTGCGGTAGTAATATGTCTTGCACCCTATTCAGGAGAATGTGGCAGCTATGAAGACAGGTGCTGGGTCCTGGCTTCCTGCATTCAAATCCCCACTTCAGATCTTGCTTTACTTTATTTTTATTATTTTTAAAAAACTTTTTTGAGTCAGGGTCTCATTCTGCCTCCCAGATCATGGCTTACTGCAGCTCCAACTTACTGAGCTCAGGCGATCCTTCTGCCTTACCTCTTGAGTAGCTGGGACTACAGGCGCATGCTACCATGCCTGGCTAATTTTTTATGTTTTTTGTTTGTAGAGAAGGGTCTTGCTATGTTGTCCAGGCTGGTCTCAAACTTCTGGGCTCAAGTGATCCTTTCACCTCGGCCTCCCAGAGTGCTGGGATTACAGGCAAAGGCCGCTGTGCCAGACCAGGTCTTACTCTAAAACATTTAAATTCACGGGTACGCATTTTCTTATCTGTGCCCTGGAAGAAGGATATTAATAACACCTAATTTTTAGGGTTATTATGGAGCATTGATTGAGTCAACATCTGGAATCACAGTCATTTTAGGAACATGATACATGACAGCTGTTACCATGACCTTTAAAATTTGTCTTTCTTTTTTTTTTTTTTTTTGAGTTGGAGTCTCACTCTGTCACCCAGACGGGAGTGCAGTGGCCGCTGCCAGCCACCGCAGCCTCGACCTGCTGGGCTCCGGCAATCCTTCCGCTTCAGCCTTCCAAGTAGCTGGAACTACAGGTGCGCGCTACCATGCCCGGCTAATTTTTGATTTACTGTAGAGATGAGGTCTCACCAAATTGCCCAGGTGGGTCTCGAACCCGCGGGCTCAGGTAATCCACTCACCTCAGCCTCCCAAAGTGCTGGAATTACAGGCTGAGCCACGAAGCTCGGCTTAAAATTTGTCTTTCTCTGTGTGCCATCCACCATCCTTCATTATATCCATTCAACAGAAATACAAGTGCCATATTCTGTGCTAGGCATTGAGTAGACACAAAGTTACCAGAACAAAAATCTACTCAGAGGGCTCACCCTCACTTCCCAGGTTTCTGTTATTTCTCAACACCAGAGCACATAGTAAGTGGTGTCATATTGAACCCAGTTCTTCCTCATTCCTCGGCTCTGGTGCTCTCCCATTGTCTCCTTTTGCTTTTTCTGCTTTCTTGCTCCTTCTTTTCCAAACTCTGTAGGAATATAGACCCCAAGTGTCTAGGCCAAGGAAGGCTCCCAGAATCCCACCGGGCTCTTCTACAACTTGTCTTGGTGAGGGATCCCTGGGAGGGGCAGGGCCTGGGAAGCCTGCTGGTCTTCCCATTCAGCAATTCCCTTTGGGTCATGCTCTCCTTCCCAGGCCCCAGGCTCTTCCACAAGCTCCCTGGGGAAGCTGGGGGAGGGCCTCTAGGCTCTGTAATAACCACACTTCTTCATGGTAAACAAGAACCAGATTCCTGGGGAGTGACGCGCATGGGAGCTCTGTGGCCAAGGCAGTTGTGATTATACCAAGACATGAAGAAACACCTCTGTTGGGCCCTGACCTGTCTGGGGAAGGTCCAAGGGAGAGGCTGCCCACGTGTCCTTCTTGACCTGAGTTACAGAGGCTTTGGCACGAATCAGCTCTGCAGACATGGGTGGACAACCAATTACCCATTGGCTGCCAACCAGACTAGCATCCTCATCTCTCCTTTTTCAGAATTTGTCCCACCCTCTTCTCTACTCATATGCCCAACTCTTCCTCTTGGCTATCATCCCCAACTTCCTGATCCACCATGAAGGAGAATTGTACAGTCTCTTCGCCAATGCCAAGAGAAGCCTTTTATTCCATGAGGATGCCCTGATCCTGGGGATCCAAGAATGAAAGCTGAGCTGAAGTTTGGCACTGGCCCATAGGCTGTCAAAGTTGTCTGCCATTGAATAGTGCAGCCTGGTCCAGGGCTTTCCTCCTAATAATGTGACTTCTGAGTGTAGGATCAGATCTCTCAGGACTTAGGCCAAACGCCATCCTTGCTAGTACCTAATGGAAAAATAGACTGGCTCATAGTTTGTGCAGCACTTTCACATGCATTGCCTCTAGAGGAATATACAAAAAACTGTGATGTAGCACTGGGTGGCTGAGGGGTTAGGGTGGGAGAGGGACACATTTTACTAGATGCCCTTTAGGGCTTTTGCATTTTGTGCCATGTGAATGTATTAAAAGCTTTCAAAAGAAGAAGAAGAAGAAAGACAGAAAAGAAAAGAATTCTGTAATTTTGTAAATCTCTTATATGTCAAATGTAGAGAAGAATTTCTTGCCCCTGTCCTCATGGTAGAAGGGAGAGTGAGACAACTGCATTGGGGACTTCATTTGGGCTGGACTTAGACTTAGAAAGGCTGACAAAAGCAGATGGCTGCTTGAGTTTGAGATTTTTACACTAGACCGGGAAGAGTTGTTCCATTACTGAGTTTGATGGTCCTGGTGGGAGGAAGATGGGCTGTGCTTCTGTCTGGGCCTGGAAGGCCATGATTCTGCCATCTAATGGACAGCAGTAGCCCCTCCCAACCCAGAGAGATCAACAGGGGCAGGTCATTTGTGCTGCTCAGTTTCCCTTGTGCTTGGGAGTTAACAGGGAGGGAATGGGACATTGCTAGCCCCCTGGAGGCCCGGTACTTTCCCGGGTAGATGCCAGACACTACCTCCATATTGTAATACACAATACAGACAATGTATACTAGTGTTAGTGCATTTGTTTAACAACATTTCTTTCCTTTTTATTCTAAATTTTTACATTTATGAGTATGTTGCAGTTTGCACAGCACTTTCACGTGCATTACCAATGGCTCTCTATTGCTCAAAGTCCAAAGCCTGAGTAGAATTTCTAGCCCTTAAATCTGCCTCTCACCTTACATCTTGACACTCTCTCTTACAGACTCTGCACTGACCACCTGCTGCCTCTAAACAGGCCTTGCAATTTATTGTCTCTCTACATTCCTTCGTTCAGGTTAAGTGTTCCTCCTACTTGGTTTTCCTTCTCTGCCTAGAGGATTCTTGTTCATCTTTGGAGACCCATGTCAAATGTTACCACCTCTGTGAAAGCTTCCTGGATAAATATCTTCCATTTCTGGGCCTTAGAGCATCACGCTTAAACCTTCTCAAGGTCACCTCCATCAAAATGGCTATTACTAAAACAAAACAGAAATAGAAAATAAGTGTTAGCTAGAATGTGGGGAAATTGGAATCCTAGTGCACTGCTGGTGAGAATGCAGGCACTGTGGAAACAGTATGGCAGTTCCTAAAAAAATTAAGCATAGAATCACCATATGATCCAACATTTCCACTCCTGGGTCTATACTCCAAAGAATGGAAAGCAGGGACATCCATGTACACAGCTGTGTTATTTATTTACAGTAGCCAAAATGCGGAAGCATCTCAAATGTCTATTGATGGATGAATGGATAACCAAAATGTGGTATATACATACAATGGAATACCATTTAGCCTTAAAAAGGAAGGAAATTCTGACACATGCTACAACATGGTGAAACCTTGGAAACATTGTGCTAATGAAATGAGCCAGATACAAAAGTGTGATTCCACTTATCTAGGGTACCCAAGTAAGTCAAATTCATAAAGTTAGAAAGTCAAATGGAGGTTGTTGGTGTCTGCAGGGAGAGGGTAGTGGGGAGCTATTATTGAACAGGTACAGGGTTCCAGTTTTGCAAAATGAAAAGTGTTTTGGCGATGGATGATGTGATGGCAGTACAACAATGTGAGTACTCAATGCCACTGAATTATGTATTTAAAAGTGGTTAAAGTGGTAAATTTTGTTACACAACTTTTCAAGGCACTCGGAGTTGACCTGTGTGGATGTTAGTTGTGTGGCACCTCCAGTAGATGATGGATACATCACAGGTCTGTGGGCATTCTCATGCCCAGCACTAACTGGTGCTCAGTCTATGTTAGTTGCTATAAAAGGAGGCACGAAGTTGCTAGTGGGGAGGGTGGGTGCAGGTCTCAGACTGGCCCACATGCCAGCTTCTCTTTTCTAACACACTCAGTCTTCCCCTGTACCTCCCACTGCTCCACTGGAGGAGGCTTGAGACATCTATCCAGGACTGTGGGTAGACCCCTCCACAGCATCAATAAATGAGCTTCCAAAATGAGAGAGGCTTGCCTGCAACACGTGTGACATGGTCACACACAAGGAAGAACTTTCTCTCATGGTATAATGAATATGCACCAGAAGTTCTGAAAGCCTAAAGTTTTTAAAGTCACACACCCACCTGTCTATAAGGTGGTGTGGATGTGGTCTTTGGAGGAAAAGGACAGATGCGGGGATCTCTATATGTTCCTTTTATCTCTACATGTTATAGTTTCCACAGCCTCATGAGAAATGTGGGGGGAAAAGTCAGCTCCTACCTCTAAGTCATGGAATGAGCAAAAACAGAATAAAATATAGTATATATCACATATACTTAGGTAATTCCTCCAAAGTTTACAAATGCTAGGATTCTGAATTTATCAATGCTCAAATAACTCTGTTCATTGCCTTTTTTTTTTTGAGTTGGAGTCTCACTCTGTCTCCCAGGCTGGAGTGCAGTGGCATACTCATGGCCACCCCGGCATCTACCTGCTGGGCTCAGGTGATCCTTCCAAGTAGCCGGGACTACAGGCATGCGCTATCATGCTCAGCTAATTTTTGATTTATTGTAGTGACGAGGTCTCACCAAGTTGCCTGGGCTGGTCTCGAACCCTCAGGATCAGGCAACCACTCACCTCGGCCTCCCAAAGTGCTGGGATTACAGTCTAAGCCTGGATTGTTCATTGCCTTTAACTCTCTGTCTTAGAGGGAAGCTTCTCTGGAAGCTCTGAGAAGCTGCAGTTATAGGCTGTTTCCTCCTGCTGTGCCCTGCACACAGCCTGGGATGGCTTCCCCAGGCCGGCCGGCAGGTTTCAGGTAGCTGGACCATCTACAAGCGCATTTCGGAACACAGGCTCTGACACATATGGAAACAGCTCTTTCCTCTCTGGTTGTGTGAGATCTTTGGTCAGTTACTTAACCTTTCTGAGCCATAGTGTTTTCAATGATTGAAATATCAGAAATAATACTACTTAGAGCATTGTTGAGAGGATTGAGTGAGTTGATTAGTATGAAAGTACCTGCTGTATAATAATGTCTCACATTTATATAAGCCAATTACTATGTATCAGGAACAGCTCAAAATGTTGCTTTTGTATTTACTCTGGGGAATACTATCCTCCTTCCTTATACAAAGACAACACTGAAGTGGAGTTAAGTATAGTAATAATTGGTAGAGGTGAGATTGGAACCTAGAATCTGATTCTACCATGTTCTGCTGCCTCAAAATTATGTTCTTATGTGAGGCTATTTATCATTATGCTCTAGGGAAATCTTTACCATTCACATACACATTCATACTCCTCTCTCCTTCCTTGTCTAAAGTGAGGGAGAAAAACTCAGGCATCATGAGGTTTCCAGGCAAAGATCTATTGCTCCAATTTTTTGACCCACCCTGGTTGTGTTCCTAGAGAGCAAGCTTGCTTTTCCTATCCCCCTTTCCCAATTCGTGATCCAGGTTGTATACTCCTCTGAGTAGCAATTGATGTTCTGGATATAAGCTAAACCGGAGGGCAAAACTTTTAATACAAGGACAACACCCTTGGGCCTTCTTGAATCTAGTGGGATATTTGCCTCGCTTCCTGACATTTCCCATACTAAGCTGTGCATTTATAATTAGGCATCCTGTAGTCCTAATTAGTCTCATTCGTTGTCCCTTTGGACTAGCTATGTCTGTTGATGTGCAGAACTAAAGTTTTCATTCCCCTTTGGGTACTTCCTTCTTTCTCTTTCTATTCCCATTGTTCACCACTGCCCCAGCTGCTCCCTGCGGTGGCATTAAACTGTCAAAGGATGGGGTACAGACAAGGACACTGTGGGTGGGAAAGTATTTCTTCCTCTACCTGTGTAAGGCGTTGCCAATGGCACTTGATTTGAGTAGAATTTCTTTCTGTGAATCAGTCCTTAGCACCTTCGGAGAGGGGGTAAGATGGAAGGATGATAGAGGGCATCCAGCATCTCTACCAATGTTTGTTGGTTTGGTTTTTAGTCAGGGTCTCACTGTGTTGCTCAGGCTGGAGTGCAGTGGCACGATCATTGCTAACAGCAGCCTCAGCCTTCTGGGCTCAAGTGATCCTCCTGCTTCAGCCTCCCAAGTAGCTGGGACTACAGGTGTGTGCCACCACATCCAGCTAATTTTTAAAACACTTTTTGTAGCGACAAGGTCTTGCTATGTTGCTCAGGCTGGTCTCAAACTCCTGGGCTCAAGCAATCATCTCGTTTCGGCTTCTCAAAGTGCCGGAAATATAAGCATGAGTCACTGTACCCAGCCCCAGACCAATGTTTTGAAGTCACTTTTTGGGTCAGAACTTTTTTGTGACTAATGTGTCATATATGTATATATAGTTGTCATTTTACTTTGGAGAATCTATCAATTTATCAAATAGATACTAGCCTATGATATAAAGACTGCTTATCTCTCCTTGGCCTCAAATCATTTTTCTTTCCAAGGGTGAGTTTTCAGTAGACAAAGCTTCTCTCATGAATCATGCTTCCTTCTGCAATATTGTGTTGCTGCTTTTTCTGTGTGCAGGAGGATATTCACTAGCCTATGGTTGATCCTATCTCATCAAGAGAATGCTATCTGAACATTTCCAAGAAATCCACCTCCAAAGATTTCCACCCTCTGTCATCCATTCATAATGCCACATCATAGTAACATGGGAAATTTTTACTCCCTGATGGGATGACGGCATGGTGGGGGAAGGTTGGAGAAGAAAGATATATTCTATAATACATAATATAATATATAATGATATATCCTATAATATACCCCAGGCATGCAAATTAACACAGATCTATACCATAATGAAGGAATTTGAGGTGTAGGAAATTTACAGTTGATCTAAAATGGAAACTACATCTTATACTTCGTTAGGATATTCCTGCCCAGAAATGGTAGATACCTTATTTCTGACATTAAGAAGGATATGTGGATATATGTCTCCTCATAATTTATAACAGGGGCCAGGAGCATGGACTTTGGGTCAGAAAGACCTGGGTCCTGTTCTTTGCTGAGTAACTCTGGGAAAGTTACTTCATTTCTCTAGGACTCAGTTTTCTCATTTATACCACAGATAAATGAGGGTCCCAGTATCCATCTCTAGTTCTCGTGTAAGAGGACACGGTTTGGCTGTGAGTGATAGGAAACCTAGAACATCAATCACGTCAACAAGAAGGACATTTATCTCTCTTTCATATAAAAGCCTAGATAGGTGGTTCAGGGCTGATAGGATGGATCTGTGCTCACCAGGACACAGTCTCCTTCTGTCCTTTTGCTCTGTCTTCCTCAACCTGTAACCTCCACAACATAAGCCAAGATGGCTGCTGCCGTTACATTTTTATTCCAGCTAGCCGGAAAGAGAAAAGAGGAGGAGCAGGAGAAGGATCTACCTCTTCCGTTAAATCACGTCCATTTACAAGTCACTGGCTAGAACTTAAACTCATGAGTATGACCTGCTATGATGGAGGCAGGAAAGTTGGGAAATGTAATCTTCATCCCAGGCAGTCATATGCTTACCAAAGTATTGGGGATTCTTTACTGTCAAAGAGAGAGAAAATGGGCATTAGCCCAGACAACTAGCAATCTCAGCCACACATCCTTATGAGATTTAAATGAGACAGTGCAGGTGGAGGGGTGAACACAGTGTTGGGAGCACTCAACTATCATTGTCATCGTCATCGTCATCATCATGATGAGAAAGTGAGGAATACTCTGTAACTATGACGAGAAGTTTTGTTATTTTAACTTCATCTTACCGATAGTGTCACCCTTGGTTACCTCCCTCTTAAGACGATTTGAACTCCATCTTTTATGCTACCTGTAAACATACCCTCATGAAATAAAACAATATGAAAAGGAAAGCAAAGGAAAAGTGAACAGAGAATTCAGAATGATGGGGTCTTGGGTCAGGGAAACAGAGGGGTTGGAGGTGTATGTGGAGGAATCATCTAGTTAGATGCATGTTATTGTCAAAGTCATTGTTTTTATTTGGGGTAGTGGATTCACAATGGATTGTTTAGTTAGTTAATTATTAACTAAATAAAAGTGGAGCTTTGTGGACCAATGATCCAATGATGAGGGTGGGCCATGAATTGAAGATTATAATGAATCCAATTCTAAGTACCTGAGGTCCTTAAATTGTCTTTATGTGTACTATAGTTCATGGCATATGCGTTTGAGTGTTAATAGTAGACAAACAGCACTTTCTATTTGCATAGACTTTCAACTTTTGAAGCGCTTTTACACAACCATAAAAACTGTTTATTAAGTAGTTCATTACAGATGGCATTACACATGGGACTTTGGACTTTTTTTGTGTCCTGTGGGAAAATATTGTGTGTTATCCTTATGATGACCATACAAAGTAGGCAAGACAGATGTTATAGTCACTATGAGATGAGAAAGTAGGAAATGAAGGAGAAAGGGACTTGCATGAGGTTACATAGCGAGTCAGTGTTGGGATGGAGCTTAAAACTTTGGTTCTTTTGCCTAGTGCGCTGTTTTCTTTCGTTTATCTCACTCCTCAGTAATTCACCCCCTAGGCATTTTTTCTCTTACATGCCAGGCATACTGTGCTTGTGTGCCGTGTTCATATATGTGTGAGTGTTTTGGTGCTGTGTGTGTAGTTTATGTAATCTTTATGCACTGTGTATATACACTTGGAATCCTTGTATGCCCCCTAGGTCCTATTCAGTCCTTGGAACTCCAGGAGGAAGCCCAGGTGGAGTTTTAGTGTTCCTGTTTTTCGTAGGTCATCAGGCTTCACGGTCTCCCTACAGCTCCAGCTAGGTAGGAAGGCGGCTTTGATATCAGGGATAGATCCCTCGGTGGGGACACAGAGCAGAGAAGCAAGTCAGCAATGTATGAATAATGGGGATATTTCATATTTCATGGTAATTTATAGTTTATGATTTATGAAGTATGCTCATAAATACTATTTCAAAATTAATTCCCACTCAGCCCTGAAAGTAGATTTTATTATTTTTCTCCCTTTTTCAGATATGGAGAGAGGCTAAATGGCTTGCTCAAGGTAAACTCAGCTGGAGGACAGACTTGGATTCAGCTCATTTGTCTCTCCACTGTGCCTCGCTACCTCTGAAAAGGCAGAAGGAACTTATTCTCTTCCTAGCTTTGTGGAGAGCAGGAATTACTTTAACGCCAAGCCAGAGGAAGCTCTCAGTGACTCTCTGTGAAGAAAAAAGGCCAACTCAGACCCTTGAGCAGCTCCAGGCCAGCGACCTCCATCCACCTGAAAAAGCACCTGAGCAGTTGGAATCTTCCAGCTTCTTAATCATGTGTACCTCTCATCATTGGGCATCTCCTGCTTGTGCTTTGGGAGATGATAGCACTAGTATAGCACTGCCAGGGTATAAAGGTGCTTTCCAATCCCTGTGGCCTCAGGTAGCATTTTTGTCTTTGAAGAGTCAGGGGAATCCTGGGAGCTGTCTAACTCTAAGTAAATACTGCTTTAAAAAAGCAAATATGGCTGGGCAGGGTGGCTCTAACTTGTAATCCCAGCACTTTGGGCAGCTGAGGTGAGAGGATTGCCTGAGCTCAGGGGCTCGAGACCAGCTTGGGCAGCTTGGTGAGAACTTGTCTCTCCAATAAGTTAAAAAAAAAAAAAAGTTGGGCGTGGTAGCGCATGCCTGTAGTTCTACCTACTTGGAAGACTGAGGTGGAAGCATCACCTGAGTCCAGCAGGTCGAGGCTGTGGTGGTGTGCCTGGGCAACAGAGGGAGACTTCAACTCAAAAAAAAAAAAGCAAATATTCGTGTCAGGGGACCATTTCTCTCCTTGTTCATAGAGCGAGTCCTGTCTGCCCCAGAAAGGGACAGTGCTGGGAGGGTAATTCCTGCCCTTCACTCCATTCCTTCATTCCTGCCTCCATGCAGGAACAAGTGTCTTCCGGGAGAGGTGAACAAGGGAAGACCCACCTGGGCTCCGTCCCCAAGCGCCCCTTCCTGAGGTTGCTCTCTTCTCTCAGGAGTTTTGGGGGAAGACATTTAGGGGTCATGTGTGGCCATAGGTCAAGCCTCATTCTCTAATTTGGCCTTAACAATAATTAAGCTGAGTTTTTGTCGTTAACTGCCTGGTTCCTTAGTCTGAGTTCTCAACTGCTTCACCAGTCAGAGGCAGGAGGTCAGCAGGGAGGTTCTTGATGACCACCCCCAACCTCCATCAGAATGTGTGTTGAGGCCTTTTGGCAGCTTATATTCAGGGCCTTTCCAAGTCCCTCCCTTGATCTGGGCTATGCTATGTTTCCAACTAGATCCTTGGGGTCTGAGAGACATGAGCCTAACCTGGACTAAAATTTGTTCAAAAATATCCACTTCTTATGGTTGTAGATTCAGGGACTACTTTTCTCTATTGGAAGTCAGAATCTGTTCTCCAGACTTTCCCCTTTTGTTACATTATCTCATTTGATTCTCTCCACAGTTCTATGAAAAGGAATTGCTGTTCTTCCCATGGAGAGAGAGAATGGTGCAAGGTTTCCTCAAGGTAAACAGCCGATCGGTGTTAAAGACTTGCTGGGAATTCAGGCATCTGAATCTCAACCCATCCTCTTCCTACCCTGTATCTTTTGTAGCCTGTTTACATGAAACCATGTCCAAAGGTATGTAATTACCAAAGTGCTCATGGTTACACAATAATAAAATTTTTTTTTGAGTTGGAGTCTCACTCTGTCGCCAAGGCTGGAGTGCAGTGGCACACTCAGGGCCACTGTAGCCTCGACCTGCTGGGCTCTGGCGATCCTTCTGCCTCAGCCTTTCAAGTAGCCAGAACTACAGATGCAAAAACATAACACACCAGCTAATTTTTTCAAAAAATTTATTGTAGAGATGAGGTCTTGCCAAGTTGTTCAGGCTGGTCTTGAGCTCACGGGCTCAGGCAATCTACTCACCTCGGCCTCCCAAAGTGCTGGGATTACAGGCTGAGTAACCGAGCCCGGCCACAATAATAAATTTTTACAGAAAAAAAATATTAGAAAAATGCGAGGCTGGGAGTAGTGGCTCACACCTGTGACCCCAGCACTTTGGGAGGCTGAGGCAGGAGGAACGTTTGAGCCCAGAATTCAGATCACCCTGAGCAACATAGTGAGATCTTGTCTCTACAAGACAATAATAATAATAAAAAATAGCTGGGCGTGGTGGCATGTACCTGTAGTCTTAGCTACTCAGGTGGCTGAGGCAGAAAGATCGCCTGAGTCCAGGAGGTTGAGATTGTGGTGAGCCATGATCCTGTTACTGTAACTCCAGCCTGGGCAAAAGATTGACTTTTCTTGAGACTGACTCAAGAAAAAAAAAGCCTAAACTCAGAGGAAAGTGTTCAAAAATGTGTATTCGTACATATGTGTATATATATATATATATATATATATATATACCCTCATTTTAAAATTTTTATTTTTTATTTCAACAGTTTGAGCGGGGTCAAAATATTTAATACGTATTTGCCTCTCACCTGTTCCTGAAATAAATGGCCTCCTTTGTAGCTCCAGCTCACCTCTGATGTCTTACCTAGGTGGATACTTACCAATCTCCTTCAAAATACACCCGTTCTCCCAATTCGCTGTGCTAAGAGACCCAGGAAAGTGGAGAGGAGTGGATTTTCTTTTTTCTTCTTTTTTTTTTTTTTTTTTTTTGAGTTGGAGTCTCACTCTGTCGCTCAGACTGGAGTGCAGTGGCACGCTCCCAGCCACCGCAGCCTCAACCTGCTGGGCTCCGGCGATCCTTCCGCCTCAGCCTTTCCAAGTAGCTGGAACTACAGGCGCGCGCTACCACGCCCGGCTGACTTTTTGATTTATTGTAGAGATGATGTCTCACCAAGTTGCCCAGGCGGGTCTTGAACCCGCGGGCTCGGGCAATCCACTCACCTCAGCCTCCCAAGGCGCGGGATTACAGGCTGAGCCACTGAGCCCGGCTAGGCGTGGATTTTCTATCTGAATTATGCAGCTACTTCTACACGCCTCCCCTTTTTCTTTGCGTGGCCTTGAAGAACTAGGGTCTCTTCGACCCCTCTTCCCCGTCCCGTAGGCTGCAGCCTCCAAACCCCGCCCCGCCCTCCACGCTCCAGGCGCCTGGCGTCCTCCCCTTTAAGGCCGGCCCCTCCCCCAGGACCACGCCCCCCAAAGCCCCGCCCCTCCGGCCCTCCCCTTTAAGGACCGGCCCCGGACGCAGACGAGGCTGTGACGCGGCCGCCGGCCCCGGGGCTGGGTACATTGTCGCGCGGCGGCTTCCCCCCGGCCGGGCCCCCGCGGTCCCGCGTTCCCCTGAGCGCCAGGCCCCCGGGGGGAGGAAGGGAGGGAGGGAGCAGGGCCGGTGGGCGCTAGCGGCGAGCGGCGGAACCCACGGAGCCCCGCGACCCGCCGAGCCTGGAGCCGAGCCGGGGCGGGGAAGCCGGCTCCAGCCCGGAGCAAACTTCGCAGCCGGGCGGGGGGTGGCGGGGACCCCGTCCGGAGCTGGAGGAGGGGGCGGCCGCGGGCCCTCCCGCCCCTGCTCCCGCGTCTCCGGGCACCATGCTGTCCAACTCTCAAGGCCAGACCCCGCCGGTGCTGTTCCCCACCCCGCCGCCGCCGCCGCCCCCGCAGCAGTTCCCCCAGTTCCACGTCAAGTCGAGTCTGCAGATCAAGAAGAACGCCATCATCGACGACTACAAGGTCACCAGCCAGGTCCTGGGACTGGGCATCAACGGGAAAGTTTTGCAGATCTTCAACAAGAGGACCCAGGAGAAATTCGCCCTAAAAGTAGGTTTGGGGCCCCGGGCAGGGGAGATCGGGCAGACGGGGCTGCCAGGGACGGCCTCCCCCAGCCCCTCGCGCTCTGTCGCTTTGGCGTCATTGAGCCCATCCTGTCCTGGGACGGGGCGTCAGGGGCGGGAGTGGCCTGGTCGCCCAGGGTGGCGGGTGTGTGGCGGGGGGAGGGGGCCGCGGGGAAGGTCAGGTCCGAGCCCGCCACGCCGCCGAGGCCGAGTTTCCGGTCACCTCCAGGCGTGAGTGGCGGGGACTCCGGAGGACTCGTGAGGACTCTGCCATTTTGGGGTTTGAGCGGGATCCAGCCTAGTCGGAACGGTTGGCCCTGGGACCACTTCTGCTAATTTCAACCCATCTCGAGGAAGTGATTTTGGGGGGTTGTGGTTCTCCATCCTCTCCTCCCTCCTTTTTTTTTTTTCCCCCCTTCCTGCGGGCACAAAAGGCCCATTACTCATTGAGCCGGTTGGTCGGTTGGTTTGGAGAAGTCGGATCTAAGAGGTTTCTTTAGCCTCGCTCCTTATTTGGGAGCCGGAATGTGTGATTTCACTTCTCTGGGCCTCGCGAGGGCAGCCGTGCTGCCTTGGGGCGCGCCCGGGAGGTGTGAGGCTGGAGATTCCGCGGGGACACCGCCTCCTGGCGCGGGGGAGGGACTGTTTTGATCCGAGAGCAGGCCCCCTCCTGCCTCCAGTGCCTGCGAGCCTCCAGATGGGAGGCCAGCAGACTCTGGCGCGAGGTCTGCTGTTTCCATCTCTCCATCGATCATTGTAAACTGAGTCTATAAGTCATGACTTGGCACGGTGCTGATTCGTGAGCAGGAGATGGCCACTTTGGTCCTGGACGATTGATGGAGAGTCGTAGGAAACCTTATCCTTGAGCTGGGAAAACCCAACCCTTTTCTTTATTTTTTTGAAGGAGTATGGGGAAGAATGGGGATTCACGTGAGACTATCTACTTCAGAAGTTAAACAGAATGAACTGGGAGGTCTGACCAGGGGCTGGGTCCTCAGTGAAGTGTGAGGCGGTCATTCAGGGTAACCAACTAGGTTTTCCTCTCAAAGGAGTTTCAGGTCAAACGAATCTCTGAAGGTGACACCTCGGGTCTGTTTCCCCTGGAGTATCTTAACGATTGGAGGAGGAGAAGAATACTTCCTGTGTTATATTTTTCTCTTTCCTTTTAAGCCCCACAGCTAGCTGTGTTTGAGTCCTCAAATGCAAAACTCGGAAATGTTATGGGTGGGACTACTGAAATATCCAATCAGATGTAATAAGAACTCAGGACATTGGAGTTGTAGAGGGTAAGCTTGTCCAACTTCTAGGTTTTAGGGCCTCTAGAATTATTTTTTTTTTGCTGTTTTCATACTAAACACTCAGATTTCTTGAAGCTCTACTATAAGCTCTTGCTGTGGGATCTTGATTGTTGTTTAGGTTGAGTGTTGGAGAGGGAATATATCAATATCTTGAACACTTTAATATTTGTGCCTTAGACTTCTCTTTCCATACTCATAACTGGAAGGGAAGGAGTTGTTTGAATTGACCGTGGCTCTGACCTTGGGGATCCAACAGGAATTAATACAGTTTAATCACAGTTAACCTGTACCATTGAGGAAGTGACAGACTTTTTCCAGGAGAGTTTTCTGTCCCCTCTGAGACGCCATCTGCCTTTCACCCATCAGTAGTTTCGGGGCACTGGCTGTTTATTCTCTTGGTTAGCTGGAGTATTATAAAAAGACTTCAGAACAAAAGCTCTCAACTTCTTATTCTATTTAATAGACACACACAAAATCATCCTCTAAAATGCTTTTGGGTCTCAATTCAGATTTCTATTGTAATTAATAGGAGAGAGATTTAGATATTTTTCTTTGAATAGTTTTGAAAGGAAAAATACAGCAGTATATTAAATAACATTCATAGTTTATCCTTCTCAGGTTAGAAGTAGGTGGAGAGTGAAGTCAGAGTCTGTTTTGACAGGCAGCATGCTCCCAGATCTTATAAGTTGACTCAACTGTTAAATTGTAGATTTCCCACACATTTTTGTGTTAAAACTTAATAATAGAGGAAGAAAGAAGAGACAAGGCATTTGGAGACTGACAGCAGTGTCAACAACTCTTCCATATCCAAATATTGGCTAAGACATAATTATAGATGTGGGGAAATATGGTTTGAAGAATCCTGTTCCAGAGACATATACCAGGTGTATGAGAACAAGGGAGGAGACTTTTCCGCACAATGTGCTCAGGCCATTTCTGGAGATGTAGAGCAGAGCTATAGGGCAGCAGCTGGGCCTCTGCTGAGTTCAGAAGTCTGCTATCTTGCAGCCTGAGAGTTGATGGGAGCTGGCAGCTGCCCGGATGCCCTACTCCCTATCTGTGGTCTGGTGACCTCTTAGCCCCATTAAGTGAAATCAGTGCTTAAAAATGATCCCAACTTGCCCTGCTGCTTCTCTCCCTCCACCTCAGAGAGCTAACATGTACATGCTTTTCGGTGGGTACTGTCACATCTCTCCTGGCTGCTTTTGCTAAGTTCTGTGTCATATTCATACTTGCAGTCAGAGTTGGAAGGGACTTGAGAGGTCATTTTATCCAGCCCCTTCATTATGCAGATAAGGGAACCAAGGCCCAGAGCAAGGGAGTGACTTTGCTCAAGTTAATGTAGCTCGGCAGAGGCAGGACTAGAACCCAGGTCACTGGACTCCCAGTTTCAGGCCTTTTCCCACTTCCAAACTGCAGTGACATTTGCAGACTGGCACCAGAGCCTCGAGCATGAGGAGCTGTCTCTCATCGCAGGTCCTTTTTTGACTGTTGGTGAGGGGATGCTGGGTGGGTATTTGGTGCCTTCCCAGCAGCAGCCCCTAAAGTTGGAGGGACAGCTTCAAAACCACCTCAGCAGCTCCATGAGTATCTGCTGTAATAAGCTTTTCTTTTTTGCACTACTCTCTCCTTTTTAGGAAGTTTTTTTTTAAATTGTAATATCCTTATTTAGTTAGTTAGTTAGTTAGTTGAGATGGGCTCTTGCTATTTGCTCAGGCTTGTCTCGAACTCCTGACCTCAAGCCATCCTCCTATCTTGACTTCCCAAAGGTGCTGAGGTTATAGGTGCAAGCCACCACATCCGGCCAAGGAGTTTTTATAGATCTCTTACTTATTATTCTTTTTTGTATAGGAACATGGGAATTCTATTAATTACTCCTTTGATTAGGACACTTAGTTTCGGCCCACTTGTGTATTAATTGGTTGTGTTCCCTGTGGGGTTCCTCAGCTGCTTTCTGCTTCACTGTGTCGTGGTGATTCTTAGGTATTAGCTGAACAAATTTAATTAAAGCCTGCACTATCGTCCCTCTGCTGTGCAACTTTGATTAGTAAAGCATGTTATTGCTTTACAAAACATAGAATGTTGTCATAACTTATCTCTGTTTATCTTTCCATTGCGTGGACTAGAGAAAACAAGGTCCTGTGGTTTCTTCTCCTTTCCTTTCTACAGCAATCCTCACTACCCAGGTCATGTAAGTGCCACTGTGATGTGGCTTCCTTTGGTTTTGTAAAGGCGGGGGAGATGATTAGAATTTCTCATGATTGGTCTGGATGCTATTGGAAGGACACACTAGAGCTCTCACATCCCCATGGTGCAGGGAACATCTCCTACTTAGTACATTTCTTGCTTTGTACCTGTGGAGAACAAGACAGGTAGTATGGCTAGGTGAGAGACAGTGTCCCATATTGGGTTTGCTGAATGAAGTCACAAGATGAGGAGAGTTTCATGGACCAAACCAGTTTCTTTCTTTTTTTTTTTTTGAGTTGGAGTCTCACTCTGTCACCCAGACTGGAGTGCAGTGGCCGCTCCTGGCCACCGCAGCCTCGACCTGCTGGGCTCTGGCGATCCTTCCACCTCAGCCTTCCAAGAAGCTGGAACTACAGGTGCG
>CAUYQG010043628.1:0-12340 GCA_963574415.1 Tarsius wallacei | reverse complement strand
CCTGTAATCCCAGCACTTTGGGAGGCCGAGGTGAGTGGATTGCCTGAGCCCATGGGTTCGAGACCTGCCTGGGCAACTTGGCAAAACCTCATTTCTACAATAAATTTAAAAAAAATTAGCCGGGCATGGTAGCGTGCACCTGTAGTTCCAGCTACTTGGAAGGCTGAGCCAGAAGGATCACCGGAGCCCAGCAGGTTGAGGCTGCAGTGACTGGGAGCAGCCACTGCACTCCAGTCTGGGTGACAGAGTGAGACTCCAACTCAAAAAAAACAAATAAAGTGAGCAAGTTTGTCTAGTCAGGAAAACCATATTGTTGTATCATACGTCCTGAAGGTTTCATTGTTTTTGCTTTGCTTTTCATCAACATTTAAAGAATTCTTAGGGAAAAGGTTTAGAGGTGAAAAGATGACTCATTCTAGGGCATTATTTAAGTTGAGCACTTGTGGATTTAATTTCTTTTCATCATTTCTCAAACTAAAGGTTCCGTCTGTTCGTGTAGAAATACATCTACCTAGAGATCAGTCTGGGGAGGTGGACTTCAAAGCACTGGTTTTACAGTTGAAGGAGACCTCAAGTTTACAGGAACAATCTGATATCCTCTACATGCTGTATACTATGAAGTAAGTGATGGACATTATCAATCTACTTTAGTGTTCATATACAAAGGAAATATAGCATAGTAAATAGAGCTCAGCTTTTGGAGTTTCACTGATCTAGATTTGAATACAGCTTAGCAACCTACTCATTGTATGACCTCAAAGCATCAATTGTCCTCATTTATAAAATTTGGATTATACATACTTCAGAGAGTGATTGTAAAGAGTAAAGAAGTTATTATATCTGTAAAGTCTCTAATACAATACCTGGCACATAGTAGGTGATTAATAACTGATAAGTATTATTATAATTATGGCTATTACTAAGCCTCCATTATTTGGTAAAATCTACAGATAAATTTTTAAAAGAAGAATATAGAGGATTATAGAAAAAAGAAACTAACATTTTTGTTTGCAATGTATCAGGTACCCTGCTAGGTACTTTGTATCTAGGTACCTCAAACTCAATATGTCAAAACTGAACTCCTCTCTCCTGACCCCCAAATCCCCACACAAAAATAATCTCCCTCCTTTCTCATGTTATGGTCACCATGAAGAAACAGGATGGAACCCCCCCTTCCTAAATTTGGTTTGAATGTTGAGAATGATGATGCCATACACATACCAAGGAAGGTGTGGAATATCTATTACTCACATAATGAAGCTTTCTGGGGAGAGCAGAGAAGATTCCCAAGTTGTTCCCCCCAAAATTTGGGAGATCAAGGAAAGGAGACTGCATTTGGGGCTTTATTGTGGTTAGGGAGTGAGGTTTCTCACTGTCACCAAAGGAAGAAGCACTCAGACTTTCTTATCACCCTCCCAGATGTAGAGCCAAAGGGAAAGGAGAGTGGTGGGACTGGAAAGCTGTCAGCAGTCAAACATTAAAAATAGAATCATACTCTATTAAATTCTCTTTTTTTCATTTTTATTTTAGGCTCAGGGGATAAAATTGTATGTTTGTTACATGGACATACTGTGAAGTGGTAGAGATTGGGTCTCAGGTGGCCCATTCCCCCAGATAGTTAACATTTTACTCAATAGGTAATTTCAGAACCCTAAGCCCCTTCCCTGCCTCCCCCCTTATTGGCATCCTCAGTGTCTTTTATTCCCATCATTGTGGCCATTTAACTCCTGCATATAAGTGAGAACATGCAGTTTGGGGTTTTCCATTTCTGAGTCAGTTCACTTACAATGATCAACTCCAGCTCCATCCACGTTGCTGCAAAAGACATGATTTCATTCTCTTTTATAACTGCATAGTATTCCGTGGTGTATATTTGTCACATTTTCTTTATCTAGTCAATCATTGGTAGGCACTTAGTTGATTCCATGATTTTCCTATTGTGAACAGTGTTACAGTAAACATATGGAGACTCTATTAAATTTTCTATGCCCATTGAAGGAGCCACCACCTACCTAATAATCAAGCGACTACCTACCCATTTCCAAGTCTTGCCAGTTTTACCAAGTCTTGCCAGTTTTACCTCTAAATACTTATCTTTTGCAGCTCTACAGTGATGCCTTCATTCAGGCATTTGTCTCTCACAAAGGACTTTTGCTATAGCTTCCTAACAGTCTTTCTACTTCCATCATGTTCTCCCCATGTCCATCATTCACAGGGGAGGGAGAGTAACTTTTTTTTTACTTTTTATGATGGAAATTGTCAAACTTACACAAAAGTAGAGAGGGTGGTATAATGAATGTAATGAATGCTTATGGGTCATCACCCACACTGAATAATTATTAACACATGGCTAATCTTGTTACATCTGTATTCTCACTCTCTCTCCTGGATTATTTTGAAGACTATATTAGATATTCCTAAATATTTCAGTATTATTTGTAAAAGATAAGGAATCTCTTTTTTTCCTTTGAAGGGTAAAAATTTTATTTTTGAGGAACTTACTGCATTTTCAAAGAGAGTCACATAAGAAAGCAAAAATGTTATCCTCCCCTCATCCTAGAAATAAATAAGAAGGTATAAAATTTCTTTTTAAATTATGACCTTTGGAAGTTTAGCATCAGCATCCAAAATGAACAAAACAGAAAAAATAAGCATTTACTATATATTTTAGATTTCTTTGCTTGGAGTTCTCCCTATGTGGTATTAATATTTCTTCTTTCACTTCTTGTTACAAAAACAGTAAAAACCAGGAAAAAAAATATAAACCTAGTAGTTGCTGAAAGTGGGGAGGTTGCTCTCTTGTCTTCTATGCAGGCATTCCTGGGTTCTCAGCTTGCTGGAAATTTTTGCTGACATTTTTCTTTTGCAGTTGTTAATTTCTTAAAGAATAATCGTAAACATCCTAATGTCCAAATCTTGGTAGTCTTCCACTTTATTGCTTGAATGTTTCTTTGGTATTGATAAGGTTTGCTTTTTGCTTTATTTGTCATTAATTCTTTAGGTCACCTTCTGATGGTAAAGGGCCTGGGGAACCTGGTGTTAGTCAACACTGTTCTGTTCGGTGGCTGGAGCAGGGTTCTCAGCTGGTGCTTCACCTGCCTTGGTCTCTTTGCCATCTTGTGAGGGAGCATTAGAAGGACGGGAGCTACGCTGATAGTTGTAGGGATGCCGGTATCCATGGAGAGCAGATGGCTGGTTTGCACCATTGGCCACCTGTTGATTCTCTTTATCTTCAGCCTCTCCAACAGCTGGAGCAGGTCGTGGGCGAGGAGGTACCTTGGGCGGTAAGTTGGATTTTCATGAACTGGTCCTGGAAGTTGTGCTCCCTCTGGGACTCCATCCTTCATCTCTCCAATCTCACCAGCATTCCGAGGAGGGCCACGGTGCCTGCCATAGTAGCCACGTCGGTAACAGCGCCAATCAGAGGCATAATGACTCCCTTCTACAGGAACTCCATCTGGCTCAGTCACATTGGCTGCTTCTGCACCCTTCTCTCCTTCAACCACATCAAACTACACAGTTTCTCCATCTCCTACACTGCGTAGATATTTCCATGGGTTATTCTTCTTGATGGCAGTCTGATATACAGATACATCTCGATTTATAAATCCATATCAATTTCTGATGTTGAACCATTTGACAGTGCCAAGGACTTTGGTGGCGAGAACTTTTTTCTCCACGTCCTCGCTGCCGGCAGCGGCTGCAGAGGTGGAGGCCGCGGTGCCTGTGGCTGTTGTGGGGGTCGCGTCCCCAGCGGGGTTTCCTGCGACGTGGGCCCCGGGGCCGCGGCCTGGGGCGCGCCGCTGCCCACCAGGCTCCTGGGCACAGGGTCCTGAGGCGCTGTGACAGCCGCCTGCGCTGGCTCCTGCAGGAGGATGGTGGTGGTGATGGCGGCCTCGCCCGCCTCGCTCATGCCGCCTCCTCTGACTCTCTCCCTCGGGCACCTGGCTGGCGGTTCACGGCGGTTGGTGCAGCTGGTAGTCGCAGCACCCAGGGCTTGCTTGGAGAGGCCGGTCGGGGCTCGCAGTGAGGGCAGCGTGGTGGGGTGGGGGGGTGTCGCATGGCGGAGGCGGCTCGAGCTCTTGGTCTGCACACTCGCTCGGGTCTCCTCGCTCGATCTTACTCAGGAATCTTTTAAAATATAACCACAATGGGACTTCTGGTTCTGGACAAGGTAAAATAGATGCATTTCTAAATAGATGCTAAGTACAGGAGTACATTGTTTGTAAAGCAATCATAATAAGTCTCTGAAAGGTGGCGAGACGAAGGCACAACAGCTAAATATCTCAGGATCTGATGAACAACATGGTGATGAGGCCCCAGGGTTTTCTTTTTTCCTTATGTATCCTGTACTGAGTCCAGGAGAAGCCACCAACCTGAAAACACCAAATGGCACACACAGCAAAAGCCCCAAGGGAAAAAACAAACCTGTTCCTTCTAGACAAAAGACTAGGAAAGGGCAGCCAAGCAAGGCAGACAACTTTTAGATAATAACCACTCTATTCCAGCCAGTACCATAGAAAAAACTGTGCCTTCTCCCTGACCCTCTGTCAACAAAGGCTGAGTAGGAAGCCCAGACTTCCACTCTTGTCTAGTTATAACGAGGCAGGCAATGCTCCACCCTCCCTACTGCCACAGTGTATCAGCAAAGACCAAGTAGGGATTTGGGACTTTCATCCTCTCTGGATTTAAAGAAGCCCCCATTCCTGTAGTATCAGTGGAGACCACATGGGGAGCCTGAACTTGGATTCCCACCCCCTGGTAATGGGGCATCCCTCCTCATCTCCTCTAGTTGGTGTCAGAGGAGACCTAGTGAAGCCAAGACTTTCACTACCCCTCAGTAGTAATGCAGTATCAGTGAAGGCACATGGGGAACAGTAACAAAGTGCCCCCCCATCCAAGGTAGTGTCAAGAAAGGCCTAATGGAGAGTCTGAATTTCCACCCCTGCCCAGCAGTAATAAAGCCCCTTTCCCACAATCATCAACAAAGCATGAATAGGAAACCTGGACTTTATCCCCACCAAGCAGTAATGAGGCAGCATCCCCTTTCCTCTAGTGATAGTGTATCGTCAGAAAAGGTTTGATGAAACAGAAGATTTCAATAAGATCCAGAGTCATACAACATGATACCCCAAGTGTTCAAGATATAATTGGAAATCATTTGTCATACCAAGAACCAGGAAGATCTCAACATGAATGAGAAAAAAATAATTAACAGATGCCAACACTGAAATATTGCAGATGTTGGAATTGTCTTTCAAGGCTTTTAAATGAACCACCATAAAAAATACTTCAGCAAGCAATTCTGAACACCTTTGAAACAAATTAAAAATTAGAAAGTCTCAGCAAAGATATGGAAGCTATAAGGAAAATTCAACTAGAAATCTTATATATGAGAAACATAGTAACAAAATGAAGCAGCAGAATGTAGAGAACAGGATAAAGGCAGTGAACTTGAAGGCAGAACACTAGAAATTACTCAATCTGAACAGCAGAGAGAAATACTTTAAAAATGAATAGACCCTCAACATAAACATAAAACATAACCAAAATGCCATTATCATATAAAAAATTAAAATTGTTCATCAAATATTAATAAATATTTCATCAATGTTCAAATTCCTCTGACCTAAATGTATTTTTTGCAGTTAACTTGTCTAAATCAGGATGCAATGAAGGTCCACATATTGCTCTTGGTTATTATATATCTTAAATGCTTTTTAATAACTGAATTCTCCTTTCCTTTTTTTATGTCAATTTATTGAAAAACTGAGTTGTTTATCCTATAGAGTTTTCCACACTGTATTTTGCTGGTTGTATCCTCGTGATGTTGTTTAACATGTTTATTTCTCCTTTATACTACGTGTAAATTGGTAGTAAGAGCTACAGGCTTAACAGATCCAGATTCAATACTTTTAGGAAAGACAACTTCTTAGGTGGTGCTTTTTTTACATTTTAGATGAAGGGGGTACAGGTGCATGTTTGTTACATGAGTATATTGCGTATTGGTAGGGATTAGGCTTCTAGTGTACCTATTATCCAAATAATGAACATTGTACCTGATAATTTTTCAACCCTCACCTCCTTTCCATCCCCCTCCTTTGGAGTTCCCAGTGTCTATTATTTCCATCTTTATGTCCATGTGTACCCATTGTTTAGCTGTCACTTAAAAGTGAGAACATGTGGTATTTGATTTTCTGCTTCTGAGTTAGTTCACTTAGGATAATGACCTCAACTTCCATCCATGCTGCAGATGACATGGTTTTATTCTTTTTATGGATGCATAGTATTCCATGGTGTATATATACCCATTTTCTGTATCCATTTAACCGTTGATGGGCTCTTATATTGGTTCCATGACTTTGCTGTGATGAATAGTGCTGCAATGAGCATTTGAGTGCAGGTGTCTTTTTTATATAATCATTTCTGTTTCTTTGGGCAGATACCCAGTAATGGGATTGCTGAGTTGAATGGAAGTTTTATTTTTAGTTATTTGAGAGTTTCTATACTGTTTTTTATAGAGGGTGAATAATTCCTACCACGGTTGTATAAGTGTTCCCTTTTCTCCACGTCCACTCTAGCATCTGATATTCTTTGACTTTTTTTTTTTTTTTTTGAGTTGGAGTCTCACTCTGTCGCCCAGACTGGAGTGCAGTGGCCGCGCCCGGCCACCGCAGCCTCGACCTGCTGGGCTCCGATGATCCTTCCGCCTCAGCCTTCCAAGTAGCTGGAACTACAGGCGTGCGCTACCACACCCGGCTAATTTTTTTTATTTATTGTAGAGATGAGGTCTCACCAAGTTGCCCAGGCGGGTCTCGAACCCGCGGGCTCAGGCAATCCACTCATCTCAGCCTCCCAAGGCGCGGGATTACAGGCTGAGCCACCGAGCCCGGCTCTGACTTTTTAATACTAGCCATTCTGACTGGTGTAAGGTGATATTTCAATGTGGTTTTAACTTACATTTCTCTGAATATTAGTGATGTTAGGCATTTTTTCATGTGTTTGCTAGCTGCTTGTATTTCTTTTTTAGACAAATGTCTGCTCATCCTTTTTATTCAGTTTTTAATGTGATTGTATGTTTTTTCTTCTTGAGTGGAGTTTCTTGTAGATTATAAATATTAGTATTTTGTCAGAGGCATAATTGATCATTTAATTTGCTCTGTAGAAGTTTTTTAGTTTAATTAAGTCCCATTTGTTTATTTTTGCCTTTTCCAGTGTTGTATTTGCTTTTTGAGTCTTCATCATAAATTCATTGCCTAGGCCAGTGTCCAGAAGAGTTTCTTCCAAGTTTTCTTCCAGGATTTTTATAGTTTCGGGTCTTATGTTTAAATACTTAATCCATCTGGAGTTAGTTTCTGTATATGATGAGAGATAGGGATCTGGTTTCATTCTTCTGCAATCCAGTTTCATTCTTCTGCATATGACTGTACAATTTTCCCAGCACCATTTATTGAATAAGTTGTCCTTTTCCCATTGTTTATTTTTGTTGACCTTGTCAAAGATCAGTTGGTTGTATGTGGCTTTAATTCTGAGTTCTGTATCCTGTTCCATTGATCTATGTGTTATTTTTATACCAGTACTATACTGTTTTAGTTACTATATTCTTGTAGTACAATTTGAAGTCAGGCAGTATGATACTTCCAGCTTTATTCTTTTTGCTTAGGATTGCTTTGACTATTTGGGCTCTTTTTTGTTGTTGTTCCATATCAACTTTAGGATTATTTATTATAATTCTGTGAAGAAAGATGTTAGTAATTTGATGGGGAATGCATTGAATCTGTAGATTGCTCTGTGCATAGGGACATTTTAACGGTATTCATTCTTCCAGTCCATTAACATTGATTGTTTTTCCATGTGTTTGTGTCATCTATGATTTGTTTTCATCAGAGTTTTATAGTTCTCCTTGTAAAGATCTTTCACTTCCTTGGTTAGATGTATTCTTAGGTATATTTTGCGTGTGTGGCTATTGTCAGTAGGGATGAGCTCTTTATTTGGTTCTCTGCTTCAGTATTATTGGTGCATAGAAATGCTATTGATTTTTTTTTTTTTTTTTTTTTGATTTGGAGTCTCACTGTCGCCCAGACTGGAGTGCAGTGGCTGCTCCCGGCCACCGCAGCCTTGACCTGCTGGCTTCCGGCGATCCTTCCGCCTCAGCCTTCTGAGTAGCTGGTATTACAGGCGCGCGCTACCACGCCCGGCTGATTTTTTTATTTATTGTAGAGATGAGGTCTCGCCGAGTTGCCCAGGTGGCTCTTGAACCCGTGGGCTCAGGCAATCCACTCACCTCAGCCTCCCAAAGGCGCGGGATTACAGGCTGAGCCACCGAGCCCGGCTCTATTGATTTTTTACATTGATTTTGTATCCTGGTACTTTACTGAGGTAGTTTATCAAGTCTAGGAATCTCTTAGAGAAGTCTTTAGGGTTTTCTATGTGTATAAGCATATCATCAACAAAGATATATCATTTTGACTTGCTCTTTTTCAGTTTGGATGCCTTTTATGAAATTAAACCCTTATTTTTCAACATATACAAAAATTAACTCAAAATAGAATAAAGATTTAAACATAAAACCCCAAATTGTGAAACTACTAGAAGAAAACATAGGGAAAGAGCTTCATGACATTGATCTTGGCACTGATTTTTTAGATAAGACCTCAAAAGCACAGGCAACAAAAGCAAAAATAGACAAATAGGATTATATCAACCAAACTTTCTGCACAGCAATGTAAACAATCAACAGAACAAAATGACAACCTACAGAATGGGAGAAAATATTTGTAAACTATATGTCTGACAAGAGGTTAATATCCAAAATATATAAGGAATTCAAACAATTCAATATAGAAAAGGTAAACATCCCAATTCCAAAAAAAAAATGGGCAAAAACCTAACTAGACATTTCTTTAAAGAAGACATAAAAATGGCCCACAGGTATATGAAAAAATGCTCAGTATTACTAATTATTGGGAAATGCAAATCAAAACCACAATGATGTCTTTTCACCATAATTAGAATGGACATTATCAAAAAGACAAAAGATAACAAGTGCAGGTAAGGATATGGAGAAAGGGAGCCTTTATACACTGTTGGTGGGAATGTAAATTAGTACAACCATTATAGAAAACAATATGGAGTCTCATCAAAAAGTTAAAAATAGATATACCATATGATCCAGCAATCCCACTACTGAGTATGTATCCAGAGGAATTAAAATCAGTTTGCCAAAGAGATAGCTGCACTCCCATGTTTATTGCAACTCTATTCACAATAGTCAAGACATAGAATAAACCTAAATGCCCATCAACATTTGAATGGATTAAAAAATTTGGTATATTTACACAATGGAATACTGTTCAGTCATAAAAAAGAAATTCCTGCCATTTGCAACAACATGGATGAACCTAGAGAATAGATGTTAAGTGAAATAAGCCAGGCACAGAAAAACAAATACCACATGATCTCACTCATATGTGGAATCTAAAAAAAATTGATCACATAGAAGTAGAGAGTATAATGGTGATTACCAGAAACGGGCAGTTATAAGAGGTGGAGAGGAAGTGGAGGTGTTGGTTCAAGAATACATAATTACAGCAAGATAGGAGGAACAAATTTCAAGAGATCTATTGTACAGCAAAGTGATTCTAATTAATGGTAATATATTGTTATCTTGAAAAATATAAACAGAGTGAATGTTATACACTCTTACCACAAAATAAAGTAAGTTAATGCATTAATTAGTTAGCTAGATTTAACCATTCCCCGGTGTACAGAGGGACCCCAAAAAACCAGAATTCGTTTTTGGAGAGCAGGCCCCTGGTAATACAGGCTTCTTTCACTAGGTAAGTGTCCTAGGAACCAATCGGCATTAGTGTACTAGCTAGCATTTTTGAGAGGCTGCGTTCAGCTTCAGTGTTTTTGTGTTTGTTTGTTTGTTTGTTTTTTGAGATTCTTTCATCGCATTTGCCCATTTCATGATGGGTGATTTACAAGTGCACCTGCCCACACCGTCCTGAGTGTTCAGCAGTTTTTGACCAAAAACAGCATAACTCCCATGCTCTACCTTCCCAATTCACTTGATCTCGCCTCGAGCGACTTTTTTCATTTCCCCGGATGAAAAAAAAAGTCCTCAAAGGGAAATGTTTTGCCAGTGTGGAAGAGGTGAAACAAAAAAACAGCAGGAGCACTAAAAGGCATCAAAACTGACGAGTTCAAAAACTGTTTTGAGCTTTGGAAAAGGTGTCTTGATAGATGAGTTGCATCACACGGAGAGTACTTTGAAGGTGACTGAGGCTTAAACATGTAAGAATAAAGACACAATTTTTTATAAATAAATTCTGGGGGTTTTTTTGGTCCCTCATATATGTACTTCAAAACATCATATTATATATGATAAAAACATACAATGCTATCTGTCAATTTTTAATTAAAAAGAAATTTTAAAATAAGAAGTATTCTTCATTACCAAAATATATGACACATACAATTTAATAAAATATAACAATTAAAAGAAAAGGGACATGAGTCATATTATTTTGCTACCCTTGTTTCTTTTTTCTTTTGGGGTAGGACACTTTATTCAATGAGTATCTGTTGAGTACTTATTATAGGGTAAGTACAATATTAAATGCAAAGTAATGAAATGATAAGAGAAGGTAAAAGGAGTATAAGGGATAAGGATAGAATGACTCTGGCCTGAATGGAAACTGAAGATTCAGAGGAGTAGTTGCAATGGGCAAATTAAGTTGTATATGAAAAGCTCATACTTTCCCACTAATTCAGGTAATCCATGGTTGACTGCCCTATTCTCCTAACACATGGCTTTTCTTTACCTAATTCTATACATACTAACTTTGCCATGATATCTGAGTCAACCTTGCAGTCCTCCCAAAACTAATATTTCAGGTAATATCAAACACTAGAGTAAATTGTGAGTGGTGTGCTGCGTGGCTTTTAATACACTTGGAATTCTGTCCAATATCCCCTGTGGATCTAAGAGTAGAAGAATGGGAGGTACAGTTTCCTATGTTTCTTAATGAGTATTCCAGCCAAACACATGGCTCACAGCTGAAATCCCAACACTTTGGGAGGCTGAGGTGGGAAGCTTGCTTGCGCCCAGGAGTTTTAAGACCAGCCTGGGCAACGTAGTGAGACTTTGTCCCTACAAAAAAAAAATTTTAAATTATCCAGACATGGTGATGCATGCCTATAGTCCCAGCTACTCAGGAGGCTGAGGTGGGAGGATCACCTGAGCCCAAGAGGTGGAGGCTGCAGTGAGCCACGATTGGGTGGCAGAGTGAGACACCAACTGAGAGAGAGGAAGGGAGGGAGGGAGGTAGGGAGAAGGAGAGAGACAAATCCTTCTGTGAATTGTCTGTTCTTAATTTTGGTTTAGTTCTCTACTAGGCTATTTATATTTTTCTTATTGATGTTAGATATTACCCTTTTGTTATACATATTACAAATATTTTGTAGAAATAATTTTTTTAATTTTGTTTATTTGCCTTTCTCTGCGTAAAAGTTCAGTTTGTATGTAGTCAAATCTATTGATCTTCTGTTTTTTGACTTCTGGATTTCTTGTCATGTATATGGGACCTTTACTCTCCCAGAATTTAAAAATATTTAAATACTTTCAATAATTTTTTAATTGGTAGATCTTTAATCTACCTGGAATTTTTTATATTTATTTTTATTGTAGACATGTCTAAAATCAAATTCATGGTCCTTACAGAAAACTACTGCTTTTGTCTTTCCCGACCCTATTCAGGGTATCATTATTTCTTCAAGTCACCCATACTTGAAATTGTATTACCGTCTTTAACACCTCCTTGCCCTCTGCCTCCTATAGCATCACCCATATCCCTCAGATATTTCTTTCCACTGAGCTTTAATCTCTCTCTCTGTCTGTCTCTCTCTGTCTCTCTCTGTCTCTCTCTCTCTCTCTCTCTCTCTCTCTCTCTCACACACACACACACACACACACACCAACATAATTATCTTTATCAATCACACACACACATATTAATTTTTTTCTGAGTCATTTGAAAGTGGTACACATGATTCCCATCTACCCCTAAATACTTCAATGTGTATTTCCTAAACGCTAGGAACTGTCTTACATAAGTACAGTTTAATTGCCAAAATCAGGAAATCAACCTTAAATCAATACTATTATCTATATACAGACCTTGTTAAGATTTGTCGAGGGAGGAGGGGCCAAGATGGCGACCGGGCAGCGTGGTCTGTGAGACCTCCGCAGAAGAGGACACAGAAAGACTCCAGATCTCTCCCAGGGGGCCTGCTCCCCCACACGGAACTTGTCCACGGACACCGCAGAGGCATT